>JAVSCE010021320.1:0-21164 GCA_032199065.1 Smutsia gigantea
AGGTATCTAATTAAGGAAGCCCTTAATATTTATTGGTGATCAATAACATTAGCAAAATTTTAGTAACGGTTCTATAAAAGCAAAAGAATTCATGAAATGATAAAAACAAAAACAGGAAAACTTATGAAATGATGTAAATAAATATTCATAGTGTTATGGATAAAACGGGTTTGTTATGCCAAACAATGTATTATATTAAATAAGTTTCCCATTGTACAGCTGTGCAACAGTATTTTTAAAAACGTGTGGACGACACAGAAGACACAAAAGTAGGGAAAAATAAATTTTATTTGCAGTAAGTAATAGAATAAATGCATTTGTTGCAACAATTGAAATGGTTTAGGTTATGAAGAGAACCAAGAAATAAACTAGGTAAACTTGAAACATCTCATTTTATAAATTCTTATCACATAATTTAAAAATTATATATTATGGTCCAATCATTTTCCTTTGTTGAGCAGTTGGTACCATTTATAAAACATTTTAAGTGAATAATGCTAATGCTGAAAAGATTTTCTATCCTAGTAAACAACAAAAAGACTATTGCCTGTGATATTTTTAGCATCATTTGCTCAGTGATGAGCATTGGGATTACATAATATAGAAACCTTCTCAAGATTCATTTCCTTGTGAATTATTGGCTTTATATAAAATACCCCATTTATACTTACTGTGAGTTAATAAGCATACATATACATGTGTCCTATACATTTTAAATCTAGGACATCTAAAAAATTGAGTGTCTATGTGTGTGATTTTAAAAATACCATGCAAACATAAGCAGAAAAAATAAAAATGGGACAGTGACAACTGGAATTAAAATTACCACTCTATTCTTATCTTACCCTTAGGTATTACACATTATTACAACTGGCAGAAGACTGCTATAGATCATTTATAAAAACATTGCATGCATGTTGCAATATCTCTACATAAGAGTAGAAATTAGGAAAGTGACCTAATTCCAAGCAGTCCCCCTCTTCCAATTCATTCTAAATCTATTCTACTCTACCTTTAATAACATCAAATAAAATATTAAAATATATTTCATCACTTGAAATTCTTTCAGAGGTTTTAAAAACCAGGAAAAAATTTGGGAAAAAATACAATGTCATTTCTAAAATTTAAGCAAATATACATATTGCAAACCTAGAAGGAATATCTACCCTCTAGTAGAAATTATTTTCATGAAGGTTTAGTCACTTATTCAACAGTTTTTATTGTTGGAATAGGAAGCAATTTTTATGTGCCAGGAACTATTCTAGACACTGAGAATAAATCAGTGAACAAAACAGGAAAAAGTCCTTGCCCTCACAGAGTTTATATTTGATAATATAAGTATTCCAGAATTTCTTTAATTCAGTGTTCAACCGATGTATAATAAATTCAACTCTGCCTCTAACAAGACGCGAACATGCATGATTAATAACCTCAATCTCCAGATTTCAGCTCCATCACTTACATTTACCACTTAAAAATGTATGGTTGTCTTTAAATTTAAAAAGGTTTCCCTTTCAAATTCTGAGATTAATTCTTTGGATGACCAATATAGAAATGTAGCTACTAAATTAGGATATAAAGAATCACTGCTTAGTTTTATGGAAGCATGATGAATTTAACTCAGATATTCAGGGAAAATATTCCTACACACATACCTTTACTTGGCTTGAATTTTCTCTCTCACATGAACAAATAATAAGATAACCTTAAATTTCCTTAGCATTCTCCCACATCCCAGCCTTACTATGGTCCAAGGTAAATTTGGGAATTGATAAAGAAAGCACAGTGAAAGCAGACAGAGAGAATTAAGATTTTCTATGAGTTTCAGTAGTACTAGTGCTATTAAGTGATATTTTTTATAGGTAATACATGGTGGTTGGGTAGGCAACAGTCATAGAGGGAAAGAATCATGACCAGAGAAATCAAAAACATAAACAAAATAATAAAATTTTGAAGATATAAAAAGCACAAATGCAAATTCATTTTATGGTTTCTGAGCAATTTAGCTCTAAAAAGGTAAGTTAGGGAGGGGAACTAAGTCTCTACTATAAGCAGTTCTAGAGATTTCAGACCAGATATTCAAATGGTTTATCAAAATTCCAAGGCATAATTTCCCTGATATATTTGTTACATTTTGCTTCATTACAGTTCTGTGTTTAATTTGTGATATACTTAAACTAATTCTATATGAATGAGTGGCCAACATACTACAATAACAAACTGTTAAAATTAACACATATTTAGGTATTAACATGAAAATAAGAAATATCTATGTTACCCATGATCCTAACTCTATATAGTTAGCTACCATCATTCTAATTACTCGAATGTCTCCTGAAATAAAAAATCTATAATTAAACAACCAGGATGTACATTGTTACTTCTACGTTCTTGTTCTCACGCATAGTCAAAGTTTCTTTTGCAGACGGGGGAAACAGTAAGGTAGTTCTTAAGGTTGACTGGAAGAAATCTAGGACATTGCAAGAAAAGTAACCATATCTGGAGAAAGACAAGGTGCAGCAGCTGATAAACTCAATTCTTTTCGAAGGGACTGACCACAATGAGTAGAGTGGAGTAGGTGCATTGGCTGTCCTTTCTGACACAAGGGTTTTCTCTGAATTCTGAAACTTGAAATGTCAAAATGAAAGACTTATAAGGCTCTTTAATTCTGTACAACTGGTATTTTTAATTAAATTTTATTCCACAAACTTTTGTACTGGTCTAATTTTCACATTTGGGTCTATCTTCTCTAAGAAGTGGATTCTATCAATGTTGCTTCATTTTCTAAAATGTTTATGTTTTTGTTAATTCATTCTAACACTTCACAATAGTGCAGTGTTCTCTAACAGTTTCAAACTGTTAATAATCGATGTGCAAACAGAACTTGTAAGACAAGTTATAAGGGTTGCTCTTTTATATTAATTTTCTGGATTTTTGATATGATATAGAGAACATTTGCAAAATAGCTTTATAGATTAATCAGGCAAGAAACATATTTTGTATGGCAAAAATATAAAGCTTATCCACCATCACATATCCTTTTATCACCTTGGGGTGAATTTAATAATTATTTCAGTATCTATTATTTTAATATATTTGGTCCATAAGTATCATATTATCATAATAAATAAATCTTAGATTCACCAAGGTTTGAAGGATAATTTCCATCTGATTGGAAGGATAAATTCCATTTTAATTGCTATAAATGATTCTGAATCCATTATTTAAGTTAATCTTTATAACAATTATGTGGTACATATAAATATCTGTAGGTATTAATTTAATATTGTTTATATCAAATAGGCATTAATTTTTCACACTCTAAATCCTCCACATGATAATGTTTTAAGAAGGCAAATAAATGGGATAAATGCATGAATTCCCTGGGAATTTGTTGAATAGCATATTTTGATTTTTAGATGTGTAAGGATAAGTGATTAGTTTTATTAATTCCTATTCCATCAATTAATAAAACAATATAAGTCTAACCAGAAAAAATAAGTGATGACAGCTTTTAAAATTTATGTCAATTGTGAATTTATCAAAATCATGATGCAATAAAGCTGACAGTTAAAAGTAAATGAGGTATACCACCAGAATCTTAGAAATGGTGGTTGAAAACAAGATTCCAGATGATAGTCTGAAAAATGAATCAAGATAAGATATTTATTATAAGGGAATGAATAGTATCTATCAACCTATTGTTTCAAGAAACAGAGAGATTACCTTCACCCTTAATAGCTGCATTCATATACCCAGAGAGATGAAGAAGCTATTCCTGGTAAGATAACATTGGGGTGACATAAACCCACAATAAGTAGCTACACATCATAAACCACTAAGTAAAAATGACAAAGCAACATTTTAAAAACCAGTCTTGCTACTTGGTTTATCAGCTGCCTAATAACAGGTGCCTTAACCTAAAGGCTCAGCAAAAATCCCTTCTCCTTTTAATTCTTATTCTTTTACACATTTAATATTATTTTTATCTTGTATCACTTCAAAATCAAAACAAACTGGATGACAAGTTAAAAATGAATAAATGGATAGAAAACCATTTGAACCATAAATGGGATATACACAGGCCACATTTTGATACATTTAATTTAGGGAAGAAAAATAATTATGCAGAATTCTGGCTTTAAATTGAATTAGCATTCAATAGTTAAATTAAACACTACTTGTCTGTTCTTAATTTGTACAATAAACTCATATTATGGGTTCAGCCTGGATTTAATGAAGGAATCATGTCCATAACAGAATTTGAATGTATTTACAAATAGCTCACACAAATTATAAATGTTAAGTATTTCTACTATTTTTCCTTTCCCTTTCTTCTAAGTTAATACCTAAGGATGGGCATTGATTTAGCAAATATATACCTAAATTTATTAGTGGATCTTTGTATTTAGTTTTGCAGTGCATAGGCACTATGCCAAATAAATAATAAGTGCTTAAGAAATATTTATTAGATCTTTGGGTTTCCACTTTTGTTTTGAACTTTTTTTTTCTGCAAGATCATATTACTATAAGGACTGGCAAAGACTCCAAAAAACAATAGGAGTGATATACAGCAACTTGGAGTGTTCATTATTTCATGTATTCTGTTGTTTTTTTTTTAAAGATATATGATAAGAGTATATTTTAAGCACAATCTTCTCCTGCAAGTACTTTCATTACAAATTATACTAAGTTTTTCTTAGGCAAACAATTTTCCCAAGTATAGGTAAAGAAAATATTTAACTAATTCTGTGACTTTTCAAAATATTTATAGATTCCTTTTATTTAAAATTGATTTTTTCTGAAACCAACATAATACTATATATCAACTTTATTGAAATAAAATAAATAAAATTAATTTTTCTTTTTATCACATTTTTCACTTCAGATTACCACAAATCCCACTCAGGTTTATAAAAGAATTAAAAGTGATTCTTTTCATCAGTAGCCTTCACTCACCATACCCCATGCTTTCTCATTACAAGTAATGAGTCTTCCCTCCACACAGTAATAGAATAGCATATAAGGAAGGAAAATTTTGTGCTATCTGTTTATAAATCAAGCAGTCCATTAACCTCAAAATGACTCTAAGCAACTGTCCAATGAGAAATCAAGAGTATACAAGTTCCATCTCCACAGAATTGGATACGGTTTTGTTCTTTGGACTAACAAATGTTAGCTAAAGCCTAACCATGGATATTTCATTTTTTATGTTAATAATAATCTTTGTGTTTCATTGTAAAGGTGTGTCCTTGCTTGTATGTGTGTGTATGTGCACAGTTTCAATGAAAATTGCCAAATGAAATGCCATTACATTAAATAATTGAAATGGAATTGGTGTGCTCAGATATATTCTCATATTAAGGCAATCCTGATATGCAGTACTTTTACCCTGTCCCACACTAATGCATATGGAAACCAAAAAGATATTTGTACCTAGGCATGGTTAAAAGAAATAATTTTTATTAATTTAGCTATTGCACTGCTTATGAAAAACACAATTTGACCTTGGCTTATTTATGAAAGTTGTGGGAAAAAAAGGTTTCTCTTCTGAAAATTGGGCCACATTGGTTTTGAAAAAGAGTTTGCTGAGAGAGAAAATAGACATCAATCTTTCTATTAAGTACTACAAGCTCAAATTATTTGTGTTACTTTATGTACCAAAATATTTTTGGTTCTTAGAATTATAACTTGTGATGATTTCAACTTGAAATAGGGCATGAAATAAGTGAAAAATAGCTATAGTCTCATTTTAAATAAATTATAATTTCTATATATGTGGTGAATGTAAAACATTGTCCTCAAATTTCATTATTCTAAGAAATATTAGAAATACTGCAAGATTGTTTTTCCTTCTCAAAGAAATTCAAATCCTTAATGGAGCTCACAGGATAAGCTGCCACAACCCAAACTATTTCACACTTGCTATCACTGGTGTTCACTCTAGGAAATCGCAATCACATGCTGCATTAATTCTTCCTATAAACTGACAACTCTGGAAAATGAAGGCCAGTGCTATTCATGAGAAAATCACTTTGTATAAGGACTTGATGTTATAGATGGCACAAAAATTTAGAAGGAAAAGTGATTATGCCCTGAAAAAAAAAAAAAAGAAGTCTCTTTTCCACCCTATAGTCATATTTAGACTATAAGCATCTGGAGTTTTGCAGAGCTGTATACTAGCCCTCACCATATGTAACTATAAAAACTAAAATTAAATTAAATGAAATTAAAGATCCTATTGCTTGGTTGCACTAGGCACATTTCAAGTGTTCAATAGGCAAATGTGGCTACGAGCTAAGCATTGGACAGTGCAGACTACGTAACATTTCTATCATCACAAAGCTTTACTGGGCAGTGCTGATCTAGAGCAAGAGGAAGATAATCGTGAGCTATGCATGCACAAGAAAGCGAAATGGTGGCTGGGGCACCCAATTCACAGGCAGAAACAAAAAAAAGGATAAATTGAAATGATGCAGTAAAATTTATTATCAGATCATCTAGGAATGAAAACCATTTCATGATATAAATCTTGAAACTATTAGGTAGTGAATGTTTTTAAGAGGTTGGCAAATTGTTAATTCAAGGAGAAACAAATTTCCCCTCATTTTAAATTAGAAATCACACTGCTTGAGATCCTCTGAGAGAAAAAAATATGCAGTTTTATAGTTACAAATAAATAGTATCTTAAAATATAATTATTTTCATAAAACATTATATGATCTCAATAAAACCTATGAGAAATAGTATATAAATAAATGTACTGTATCTGAGACACTAAAATTATGAAGAAGTAATATACCAATACAACTAACTCACTTGATAGCTTTTAGTAGATTGGGTAGGGTCAATAGAAGTGTGGAATTCTCACCAAATTCTCCTGATTTACCACCATCATAATCTTTATACTGACAGTAATGAAGAATACGATGCACGAAAGAAATCATCAGTTCTTCAAGTACCACAGACAGTAAACTGAAGGGTATGGTGTAAATATTTTAAAAGACAACTGTGTAAGTTTGTCTTGCTTTATAATACCGGAAATGCATACATGCAATAAACAAGCGCCTGTAATGTAGAATCATACAACACATGCCACTGTTTTCTAATATATCTAATTATCATTTCACTTTCAAAACTTCTCTATTATCCCAAAGTCCACATTGCTCTCTTCCTTCTCTGAACATTCAGTCAGAGCACTGGTATATATTGGCTACTACAGTTTACAAATTTTGTCATATTTGTATTTTTATGCAGACTTAATCTTTGACTTCCAAGTTGTTCACAGTGCTGGATACAGTCTTAATATTGCTGATTTTTTATTTTTATGTTTATATATATATAAATATAATTTATGTAATATATATTAGGTAATGCACACACACACACATATATATATATATACATATTAAGAAAGAAATAACTTTGAGTAAAGGAAAGGCCCTGAGAGTATAAAGAACTTAGACAAAGTAAGTTAAACCACTAGTAAAAGCCATTACACACTGAAATAGAAATGGAATCCTTCAGTTTCCATACACAATACCCAGTCTTGCTCCTAGTCCCTTTTTCCCTAAAACTCTTAATTCTTAAGAGTCAGCTATTGTCAACTTTAATTTTATTGTCTTTCAATTCAATGTGAAAAAAAAATGGATAGAAGCAATGTGTAGAGGAAGATCTAAAGTTCTAATTTCATTTAAATTTTTATATGATAACTTTCCGAATTTGTTTTATCAGTAGACATAAAACAGTAAATTTACATGGGCATTTTGTGCGTTAGGTATTTTTTTTACCTTTTCCATATCTACTAAATAATGTTGCTGTAATTGATTTTATTTACTTTAACCTATGTCTTTCCCATATGTCAAATACGTTAACACGTCACTGTCAAAATATGCTCTTTATAGGGTATGATATTACTTTCAAACTAGCAACAGAATCCACATGCTAAAACAAAACAGAAAAAAATAGAACTTTTATTCCTGTGTTGTGGCCATATTTATGAGAAAATGTAAAGTCAATTTGGCTTATATAGTTATTATCAAGTATATGAAAAAATAGTTGACAGCTAATTCCACCATGCTCACAAAAAGAAGCTATTTCATAGAGGCAATGTTTACATACACTTTTCATTTAATCTTCTAGTTTTAAAACCAAATAGAAATTTCTCTATAATAGGGAGAACTGAAGCGCTCCATATGGATCCATTCTTATAACTGTTTTAATGACCAATATTGATATCTTCAGACAAATCATTCAGGGATTCATATACATTTTGGCAAAACCATTCATTTAAAGTTACTGCTAAATATATTTGACATGGAAATTGAGACAATCATTTATTTCCCTACTTAAACATCAAATAATAAAAAATTGTTATACCCTACTTAAAAATCAGTCACAAAATGTTGTTATATCCAAACATAAACTGCCCTGACAAGATGAAATAGTTTAAAATTTTTATTTACAATTTCGTAGCAAGAGCTATGGAAAAGGATTGCTTGGTTTTGAATCTATGATCCACTACTTATTAGCTGTGTGACTTTTTGCAAATTTTAAAAATTCTCTGTGTCTCAGTATAAAATAGACATAATGGTATCTGCCTCATAGAGTTACTGTGAAAACTAAACAAATTAACTTATGTAAAGCATTTAGAACAGTTCCTGGAACCACAATAAATATTGTGTGTGTTTGCAGTTGCTGCTGTTATTGTCAAACTAAAGACAATAAACAAAAGTGTTTATATGTCTTACACTCACAAAGACAAATAAGTCTAACCCTGTGGGGAAAAATTGGACTTGAATTCTGGTATTAACTTTGCCTTTAAGTAGTGATGACCTTGGACAAGTCATTTAAACATTCTGTGCCTCATTTTCCCCATTAAGGTAAGGTGAGTAGGATTAGGGCTCATTTCTATGATCTTTTGTTGTAGCATTCTATGATTGAAATAAGCTTTAATCATAAACTTGTAATCATTTGCATAATGGGTATCAATTATATGCAATGCTACAGCTTTAAAGAATTTCACAATTCCATATGTAAAGCCAAAATATCTCTGTCATTAACTACATATTTTATATAATTTTAATTGATTTAAAATTGTGTTTACAAGGTTTAATGACTGTATGCTTTGTTCTTAGTAGGTAGTGAGTGATTTTATGGTTGTTTCTAGCTTGACACAAATAATTTTTCATATAATTTAGATGTTTTAGGAGTGTTTTAATGATTGTTTTCCATCTTCAAAGTTCTTTTGGTAATAAAATTTCAAAATTGTATATCTCCTGATGGCATTTTCAAGAAGGATATATTCCAGTGCCATCTTTAGATATTATAGTGATTAGTTTTGAAATGCTTAAATTGACCACTTTATCCTTTGATGAAATAGGAAACATACTGATTTACTGGATGATTTTAATTGATATTTGAATTTTTAAAGAACAAGAATAAGCCAGAGAAAGTGGGGGATTCATCTTTTTTAGATAATTGTAATACATCTTGAAGCCTGGTAATCAGCACTGTGTTGAAAATACTGATGCAAACACATCTCACAAAATCAAGCAATATCTGAAATAGTATTTTCAACTCAAATATGTCATCATGATTTTGTATTGAAAATGATAAAAACTCAACTTCTGTAAAGCTGATCACTTTAAAATAAAAAAGATAATTAAAACCTGTTATAGTTGACAACTACAGCATTGCACCTTCAAAAATTTCCACTAATTACAGCTGTTAATTTTGAAGAGGAACTGCTAAAGTGAGTCAGATTTGACATAAGGACAGCTTCTCCATTTCTTTATTTATTCAGAAGAAGAGTTTTTTTTAACAAAACATTTCCAAATATATTATCTTTCCAACCAGTGCTTTCTTTGTGGATTACTTGTACATTTTTGATGTTGGAAAATAAATATTAATTATTTTGTAAAACACTATATACAACAGCCAAAACAGAACAACACAAAAACTGAAAACAAAAAGCTACAAGTGTTACCTATTAAAATCTAAACTCTGAGGCCTACCATTCAAGTCCTTAATTACTTGCTTCCAACATACGTCTTTCTCATTAATTTATAATCCATGGCCTTCCCTGTTTAGCCAAGCCAACACCCACTCTCTAGCCATAACATTTCCCACATCTTCTCTGGTCATCCAAGATCATCATCAACTTCAGGGCATTTCACAACTCACTTCCTCTAAGAGGTTTTCACAGATTAACATCACATGGGTAATATTTGAAAAAGCATAAGAATAAGGATAATGTTAAATGTAACTGATTAAGGGACTTGTAGTTAAAATATTCCAGCTATGGAGAAGGCAGTTAGCAAAGTGTGGAGCAATGAGATTTGTTTTTTTAACTGTTAGAAAAAATCTCTCATTAATAGTTACTATCTATTATGTCCATTCAAATAGCACATTCCCTTACTTATGTATTCTTTCTCCCTTACCCTTTAAAACATGCACAGAATACTTTTTTGAATTGAATGTCTTTAACACAACTTTTACCTTCATTTAAGGTGGTTTTGCTATCTTCATGGTAAACTACCACTAAGAAAACAGGGACTGTGCCTCCTAATTAAAAAAAAAATTCCACTCTACTGTCTCAAGTTCTTCTAAAAGCAAGCCTGCTACAAATATCGGGTCTTTAAAATGTAGTGAGCATGTTAAGGGGCAATAAAAAATAAGATTAAACCACTCTGCCAATGATTAAACTGCAAACTGTCTTATTCATGGCAATGTGTAAGCTCCAGCTGTTTGTAAATGTAGTAATAATGTGAGTCATGTTTGAACTACCTGTAAGGGGCTTGAATAATCGGGAAGGACTGTGAGTCACCAGGCAAACTGGGCCTAGCAGAGGCTATGGAAAGGGCTGCGGAGGACTGGGATGGACTAGGAAAAATGATTTTGAGGACTGGGATGGACTAGGAAAAAAAGAACTATTCACAGAGTCTAGGCAGGACAATAATACATGAAAACTACTTGAGGGAAATCAGAGTGATGGAGATTGGGAGCCTAAGGAATGGGTAGAGACTTGAGAGAATTATTACAACAAAAGTACAGTGAGGAATTTGGCAAAACTGTATTGGAACTAAGAATGACTTCAACGACTGGAAAGACTGAAAAGTATAGGAAAGGTATGAGGAGATTTGATGGATCGGGCAGTTTTGGGAATCATTGAGAGTGGATCTGAGCACCTCAAGAGAATGCTGGTAAAAGAAGAGTAATGTAAATAATGGAAGGGAATAATGAAAATAATATGTGAAAGGTAAAACACTGAGTGTCTGAGAAATTTTGCAACAACTAAAACTTTTAAGGTATTTCTTCTTTCAGCTATGCTGGGGGGCATATTTCATTCTTCTGCCACATGGAAGAAAAAAACTGAGAATGGGAATTTGTGACAAGAACTTAAATTCATTGTTTTAAAATATACAATGTATTTTTATATCATGAGTATTGTGAGAAGGTTGAGGGGATGTATGGGAGGACGCGTTAATCACTAATTCTACACACTTTTGAAAAAATTTGAACCTCCTATGACATTTTGAACATTATTTCAAATTCTGTTTAATTAAATAGAATCTTAAACAACTTTTATTCACTTGAATGGAGATGGGGGAGATGGTGAACAACTACCTTATTAAATCAAAGCATCGTTCTACCAGCTCAAGAAATATTCATTCATTAGGACAATCTTGTTTGCTAGTTTGGTATATATTTGTTGAGTACCTTCTATGAACCAGGCATTGGAAATGGGAAAATAAGGAAGAACACTCCCTCTACACAGGGTGCTCATAGTACACAGAAGAGGTATTTGTTCTCAAAACAGGTACTTCTGTAATTTATCAGTACACAGATAACTAATGGTCCTAATGACATCTCTGCATGATCCAAAAGGACCTTTAAGTCTTCACTGGTTACCATCAGTAGGGCTGTAGTGTTCTATCTTTTCTCATAACTGATTCTTTAGAAATTGACAATACATTGATGACACATGTGGTCATCCAAAACAATAGAAATATTTTTATGTAACTTGTGGGGTTTTTATTGTTGTTTTACATCTCTCCCCACATATCAACTAGTATATAAAAATATAGCCTTCTCTTTCCCCTCACTCATTCCCCCATTAACATTTTAAGATTGGCACAAACCTTGTAAGAAAAAGAAAAGTTTGAACACTAAAATGGGATTTCAGACAAAATTTGTACTCCTGAAGAGACCCAGAGGAAGTGTGACTTATGTTATTTAACATATATAAAACTCACCTTGCAATACCTGAATTAAAACCCACAACATATATAAAACTCACCTTGCAATACCTGAATTAAAACCCACAACATATATAAAACTCACCTTGCAATACCTGAATTAAGCCCTCCTAGTGCTCTGCAGTCAGCTGTGGGGTGGAGGATGAAAAGAGGGAGGGGAAGAAAAAGATCTTTGCCTCCAGTACAATGTAATCAGTTGTAAATAAATAAAATAGATGCACTAAAAAGATAGGGCTTCAATGACCCCAATGCTACAGCAGGGGGGATGTTCCACAGCAAAACCTCCAAGGTCCCTTTAGGTTCAGGGATTCAATGATTCTGTATTCCCTGATGCATACAGTGCTGCTAGCAGCAAATCATTCAGGACTTTGAAATGTAGGCACAAAATATTCTAGGAATTCAAAATGGGGCAAAATCTCTGCAACCCTTATTAGTCTGCTCAGGGAAGTTTAAATAAAAATCTTGTATCTGCTAGTTGGATTTTCTCCCTTGGTCTGTTATAACAGTTCTATAAACCTAATACATAGAATTGGGAATCTGCTATACACTTATGAAACAGTAGAATGCATAGATTCAAGGTCCTATCTACATGGACTAGGTATGATCCTAGCTCCATTGGCTAGTAGTATTTATTTCCTGAAGCTGAGGAAAATGGTCATTCCTTGAATATTAATCACATATTATGTCACTAAGAATTCATAATTACCTACATATTAATTTCAATTTTCTTCAGTCATGAAATTGATCTTAACTATAATACATATTGATATCAATTCATAATATCTTGGAGGGGAATTTCTATTTCTCTAAGTAGGATAGCAAAACATTGTCTCACCCAAGCTTGTCAGCTTCTTCTAAGACTACCAAATTGAGAGCAGCTGAGGCAAGACCTCTTTGGCATGTGATATGTGGAATCCTTCTTACTCACAAAAAGGTTTTCCTGTGATAGGTCAAATACTTTGAGTTGCATTTGAAGAAAGCACAAATCTAAATTCAACAAGTAGACAACACAGGACAGAGGTCCATCATTATATGGCAGCATCCTCCAATTTGCTATAATGGCTACAATTCAAGAAAAAGTTGATGATTTTTGCACAATTTTAGATTTTGGTAAAGGGGAAGCAAGACATGTGAAGTCTGTGTTTTCACTATGATCTTATGGATCTGTCTTGGATTAAAAAACAAAAAGTCCACAATACTTTTGGAGATAGGGTATGCAGGAAAGGTATTTCCAGGTCTTAGAACAGAAGCTTAAAAAAAATTTTAAAGCCAGCCTATACTATTTATTACCTTCTTAATTCTAATTAAGTAAGACCACTTAAAGCATTTAATGCATATTTATGTAGAAATTATGACAAATTACTACTTATTTATATCATATTTTGAGCTTTATGTTGGTATTGTGAAAACTATAGATCAAATGAAAATGTGGTTAGAATGACACTGATATAAATGTTCCTCTTTGGGAGATAACTGTTTACATTGTAAATGTCTGTAAGTTGTACCTTTTACTATGGGAAATGGGAATCCTATGCCTTATGGCTTAATGTTATGACCTTCCTAGAATTCCAGAGACATGTGTTTCTCACATTTATTTCTGCATCAAGATTTTCTACAGCAGTGCTGTTCTACAGAACATTCTGTGATGATAGAAATATTTTGTACCTGTATGGTCCAATATGGAAGCCACATGTGGCTATTAACCACTTGAAATGTGGCTGGTGCAACTGATTGAATAAATTCTTAATTTTATTTAATTTTAATTAATTTTAATTTAAATAGCCACATGTAGCTAATAACTACTATATTGGACAGCACAGTTCATAGATACTTTACATTCTGTATTTAAAGGTATGCATAAATTTACTGAAGTAAATATGTTGTTAGGATACTCTATCCACTCCTATCCATCCATCCATTCATTCATCCATTTGAGCTTTACTTTTCATGCACCATCAGTATGTAAAGCACTATATTAAGTTTATGTAACAGAGGAGCTTTACACTATGTTAAGTTTATTTAATGGGGGAGATAAGACTTGTATAAGATAAACAATACATTGAATATACTGACAAAGGAAAGAGCAAAGTGTTCTGGCAGCACACCAAACTATGAGAATGCTATTGTATTTGGAATTAGCAAAAGGTCCATGGAAAAAGTCCTTCTTTAAAGGTTTTTGGTAAGTGGTTCCAGGGTGTAGGAAGAAGGACGCTAAGGAAAATAGATTGCAAGATAGAAAAGTCTGAAGTTTAGTCTGGAATGTGGGGATAAGGAAAACGGAATACCCCCAAGGCTTTTTAAATCTGAGTGAATGAAAATGATAATGCTTAAGAACAGCTAAAGTTAAGTCAAGAGACTGAGCATGTTTTGTTAAGAAAATGAGGCAAAATAAGAGAATATATTTTAGTCTAAGGTCTTTCTAAAAGTTATTTGGGTATAAAGTTATTTGTTATAAAAGTTAATTAAAAATGACCTAAAATTTTAGCCATCAAACTAATTTTCTATGTTAATTGTAATTAGACTAGTGATAAGATCAACATGAGGTCAGATATGCTTAAAGAGACTTTTAATAAAATATGATCATCCATTATCTATCTAAACTTCCATCTTGGCCTCTGTATTTAAAGACTAAAGGTTAGGATAGCTATGGTAAAGGTTGCTAAACACAATCATATGTGAATTTATTCCTGTATAGAATTCTAACTGGGCAGAGCCAGATAACCTAAGATATATTAAAATTTTTTCATGCCCTAGGGAAGTGTCTTAAATTCCTCAGAAAGTATTGTATTCTGCATCAACCTAAAAGCAAAGATCAAAACACTTTGGGGAAGTAGACATCCTTACAGTGTGATGTAGGTAGCTAATCAAATGCCATAAATATAGACCCTCAAGATGGATGATTTACTGATGCCCAGATCAATCACATATTCCTTTTGAATATAAATTTATTAACATGTATTAAATTTGAATAAAGGTTAACATTTATCTACAGACATCATTCTTATCTTTGTTTTGCCTATCTGAATTAATGCTATTTTGGCCAGAAAATAATTTTTGCTTCATTTGCAAATTAAGAAAGGATTGAAGATTTCTATAGTTTGAATAAATATGATTTTAAATAAAAAATCAGGTATTAATATAAATACCCAATTAGTTAAATTGTTCACTGAAATGTAGGAGATAGTCAGGGTTGTAACTGCCTTTAATAAAGACATGGCCTTTAATGGGCTAAAGTTATTTTCATAGTTGAAATTTCATCTCTGGATTCATAGATCTAACAGATATGGGTGTTATTACTTTTGAGGTAATTATGATTTCCAGGAATTTGATTATCATGAGTATTCATTTTTTTCCATTAATAAGAAACTTGAAAGTTGAGAAGTGGTGGTGCTTTACATTTAATATTTTATGAAGTGGTCCAATGCACTTTGTGACTTAGGGGCTATGCTGAAGTAGGTAATTTCTTCCTAGGAGAATGATATATGAGGAGATCAACAGGTTGTGGATATACAGTTTGCTGGGACATGGAATTCTTAATTCCTGGAATATTTGTCCCTTAATCAAAAATATCTCTATTAGCTAGTCCATCCAATGGTATGTTGGCAGGTGAATTGGAATATATCTCTGTCAATCTCTCTCACATGCACACACACACCATTTTTATTATTAATATGAACATAAATGGCAAATATCTGAGGACTAAATCATATTTATGTTCTCAAATACTTCAGTTTTTGATAATGCAACATGTCACTCTGCCTAATTCACTACAAATAAAACACTGAAGATATACTTGTCTAAGAGAATAACTAATTAGTAGTTGACTCAATGGCACATTTAGGATATATGTATTTTAAAGATAGTTGCTCTGAAATTCAAGATGTAGTTTCTCTACACCATGGGAGCCAAATTATAACTAACTACAGTTGACCTCCCCCAAGAGAAAAACTTCCTCCCTGAAAAATTCTGTTACAATAAAGCTGGAATGGCCAATAGTTAATGCTTTGAGTTCTTCCATTTTAATCCTGGGTGATTTTACTTTGTAAAATATGTAACTTTATGTGATTGCAAAATGAAGCAAAAATTACTTTAAAGCCCAAGCACATCTGTTACAGAAAAATTGGATATTGGGTGAAATACCAAATTTCAGGTACAGCATTACTACATTGAACTACCTGCCAAGGGTTAAATCTAGAAATACTAGCCTTAGTGTGCATTGTAAAAAATAGCAGTAGATTATGCGAATTTCATGTCTAGGAAAGAAATAGAGACTGCAGTAATATTATAGGATGTTTGAAAGGTTAATAGAAAGCAATATGCTACTTTCATAGTTACCCAACATATTTCCACCAGTTCTGATAATAAAATTCCATGTTTTTTGTCCATGAGGCGCTGAGTACTTACTGGAGAATTCTTGGGATAAAACTAATGACAAATATTTAAAGACCCAATGTTCATAAGTACTTCCAGGTATAAGGAAATATTATTCTAATGGTTTTAAGGTTAAGAAAGAGTCAAGCAAACAACCACATGGCTAAAAGAGGTTGAAAGATCTGATGTAAGATTTTGCTAAAACAGAAGAAAATTGGAGAAAGGTAACTGGGGAGAGAGCAAACTAATATATCAGCTAACGGAAACATACTAACTCCCTTATGCAGCAGTCCCCATTAGGCAACCATCTTCATTGGTCGATTTAAGCTTATGAATTAATTTATCAAGTCCAGTTGCTCTTTGCCTTAGGTATTGATTCTCCTTGTTCACTTTTACATCCATGAGGTTTACTGACAAGTTTCTGTTAAGAGTTAAACTATTTGAACTTTGTTGAATTAAGAGTATTTATTTCATTGTGTCTCCTTGATCCTTAGATACATAGGTCTATAAGACCATATCCTTTGTTTTTAATAGTAGAAAACCTTCATCTATTCAGATTTCACAGAAGTTATGAATGAAATGTTTACTCTCTACTTTTCTGTACTTGGGTACAGTTGATAAGGGAAAACAGGGAATATAGACACTAACCCGATCAAGAAAGTTTATGGATTTTTTCGTTATTTTCCTGCACTCAGTGAGTATGGTCAGGTACTAAATTCCACATTGCCTATTATCCTTCCACCAGTTTAAGCCTAAAACAAACTCAAATTTTAACTTGCTTATGCAAATTTAATTTGCAGGGAGAAATTTAGTTCTTCAGTGAGATTAAAATTCCCATCACCTGGGTGCCTTTTAGTTGAAAAGTAATAGGAAAAGAAATTCCCACAGGTGAGGTGACTGAAATTTACACTCCTTGTGACTTATCATCTTGAGAAAAGTTTCTTTTGCAGTTTCAGATTTCTGTGGGCTACAATTTTTTAAACAGGTGTACTGTGAAGATTATGACAAATCTCCACTTAGAGAATTTAAGATATTTAAAGGAATTGTCACAATCATGAAAGGTGAGAAACATCAAATGCCCATTCTCTCCTTTTAAAACAAAACAACTTTTTCTAATGGAAATCAAATCCTTCAAGAAGCTGTGCTTTAGCAAACACAAGATATCCCTTCACTTTCATTATCTTTATACTTCTAGCAAGTTTTATTTTGGGCATACCTCAAGACAAGGGGAAAAAACATGAATTTTTTCCCCAATTTTCAAAAATTTGTAATTCCTTAGATTTTGCATTATAAATAGATAAAATCATTCAACCACGTGTCATTACAAAGGTAATCAATTTAAATCAAGTTTGAATACCTTTCTTCTCCCCACTCACTGACATGGTCCTGCTGATCTCCCCATTTTATAGTCCCTTAAATTATTCATATAAAATGTACAAAATTATTCAAGAAAAACGTTCTAGACACTTCATTTATCCAATGTCATTTTCATATTACCCAACTATGTTTTCCTTTCATCTTGGGGGGTTAGCATTCTATTCATTTTGGTCTATATCTATGTGTCCTGATCACTTATTTAAAGTGAAACCACTTTAAATATAATGCATGTAGCCAATGAACATTATTGTAGTGCATATAATATTTCTGTCTAATAATTAGAGCCTTAGAATATTTAAAATTCCTTTTTGAGATAAGTCACGACAAATACTGATTTTAAAACACACACACTTACATTTATGTATGCATATGTAGTATGTGTGTGTGTGTGTGTGTATATATATATATATATAAAATCTGTATATATGAAATATATAATATCCAGATCAAAAGGGTCAAGTATCTAATTTAAAGAATGCCAGAACACTGTATGATGAAACTATATTTTGGAGAAAAACAGAATTTTGGGCCTCAAAAATTCATCTTCTATATGTATTTATTTGGAGAGAAGGGGGAATTAAAATTCTACAAAATAACTACTATATTTAAGTATGTTGTTATAAGCATCTTTAAAATAGATCAAGTGAGTGGATATAGAATCAGTGGAGAAAGAAACAAATCTGATTATTATCTTTTTTATTCACAAAAAAGTCTTCCTTTAAATAAAGTTTGGTATATTCATCATTTTTCAGTATATCATAACAGGAAACTGCAACTTCTAGGAGTAATGACAGTAAGTGATTTTATCAGTATTTTTGTCACTTCAGTTTTTGTAAATGGAAATTGAGTATTTTTCTTAGTCATTTTTTCTGTAGGTTATATTTAGTAGTTTTCATAATTCCTTGACTTTATCACATTAAAAAACAAAGAAAAACATTATTCTTGGATAATTTTCTAAGACTGAGTAAAGTTACTCAGGAAAATTAGTCTTTCTGAGTAGGCTCACATAATGTCTTTTACCAGGACATTTTATAGTATGCCTGTTATTATTATTATGTGAATCTTTTAAAAATTTTCATACTTAGCCAGGTTATTTCAATATCCAATGGTTCAAAACAAAAGTATTTGTAAATATTCAACTTAAAAATACATAGTTACACTTTAAAGTACAGTTAACCATTAAATGACCCAACAGGGGTTACAGGCTCCAGCCCCTTTGCAGTTGAAAACCCACATGTAATTTTGACTCCCCTAAAATATAACTACCACTAGTCTATCGTTGACTGGTAGCCTTACTGATACTATACACAGCTGATTAACACCTATTTTTTATATTATATATATAATATACAGTATTCTTGCAATAAAGTAAACTGGAGAGAAGAAAATGTTTTTTCAGATTGTCACAAATCTCCAAAAAATTTTCCTATATATTTATTGAAAAAAATCTGTGTTTAAGTGGACCTATACAGTTGTAACCCATGTTGTTCAAGGGTCAACTGTATATCCTTTGTGACGAGACAAAATGATCAGTTTAGAAATAAAATATCATTTCAGGCATAAAAGGAAGGAAACCCACAACCGCATGCATGTTAACTGAGTAGTCATTTGAGAATGATGAAATAACATTTATTTTAAAATAGACTTTTCTCAGATAAACCAATAAATACATTACTAAAGACTGATAAACAATAAATTAAAACTACATGTAAAATTTAATCTACTGAATTGATATTTTTTAAGTCTTTAATATTTAAAAAAATTTTTTTCCTCACAGGTTAATTATAAATAACAGAACCACTTTAAACATAACACTGCTATTTCATGTTCTGTGGCATTCTTGTAGATAAACAATATTCTGAACCACCAAAAAAAAAACCCTCCAAATTAAAAATGGCATATTTTAATGATACACTATCCTTTAAAACAATTTTGATGAATTTTTAAAAAGAATTAGGATTAATTTTACTAAGACTATGAGAAAATTTGAATTTGGTAAAAAGAGAGCATATCACATTAACACTGCTTAAGCTGTCAAGAAAGAATATTCTTTATTTGTACTGACTACTACTGCCAGCACTGCCACCAATCAAGAGGTATAAAGTTTCCACTGTTTAGCAAACCGGCTTTATTAGTAGTCACACTATCAATATGTGACTGAAAAAAATCTAGGAAATTGGATACTTCTCTGCAGATGCTATTGGAACTCCTGCTACCAAGGTTATTTACACAATGGTAAATTCCTGTAAGTTATAGTCCTATTAAATTAAAATATAAAGGAAATAAAGATCCACGTTTCTGCAAATTATTATGGTGATAAACATCTTAATACATTCAACAGATTCATCAATATAATTTCTAAAATATAGTCATTAAAATAATAGTAATCATTTTATTGAGTTCTTATACAAGCACTGTGCTAAGTACATTTAATACAATTGTATGATGCATATATTGTTATTGTCAATTTCTGTTTACATATGGGGACATGAGGCTCTAAAAGTTTTAGTAACTTTCTCAAGGTCTCAGAGTTATTTAAGTATGCAATTAAAATCTGAAAGCAGATTTATCTGACTCCAAAGCTTAAGCTCTTAACTACCATTCAGACTTTATACAAGATAAAATATGTTTATGTGTTCACTTATACAAAAACAAACAAAACCTAGCAATGTTTTGGAAATAGAATCTAGATCAAGAATACAAAGGGGATCACAGTAAAGAGTTCATCCATACAAAAATGCTAACTTTAGGAAAAATGAGAAAGGTACTGGATGGCAAATGATTTTAAGTTAATTTAACCTTCTCTTAGGAATAAAATGTTCTCAATTTTCTGATAATGAAATAATTATGTGTAGGCCTCATTGCATGTGTGTCTATAATTCATATTGAAGTACAAATACTAAATCTCCTGTAGAAAAACCTAAATACTATCTTTTGATCCACATGCCTATCTTCTTATTAGAAAAATGTCTACTGATTCAATAAGTAATTGAATTGGAAAACAGATCTGTGTGATGCTACATCTCATTGAAATTGATGTTCCATAATTGGGTAATTTGTGCTAAGGACATTTAATGGAACTCATGTGAAAATTGGATCAGAAGTCCCAACTTTGCAAATATCACTTTCTCTAGAAATATGCATTATTCATAAAGA
>JAVSCE010021321.1:0-10062 GCA_032199065.1 Smutsia gigantea
CTCTAGGCAGGACATGGGCTGGCCAGACCGAAACTTTGGAGGGGAGCAGAGATGGGAGGGTGCTCACAGGGAGACTAGGGAGCGGCAGGTATCTCTCCCTCTGTCCAGCCTGCCGCTGCGCTTCTGGGTGAATGTGATCAAGAACCCGCAGTTCGTGTTTGACATCCACAAGAGCAGCATCACGGATGCCTGCCTATCAGTGGTAGCCCAGACCTTCATGGACTCCTGCTCCACATCGGAGCACCGCCTGGGCAAGGACTCGCCATCCAACAAACTACTGTATGCCAAGGACATCCCCAACTACAAGAGCTGGGTGGACAGGTGGGCCCCGCCTGGCAGCCCCATGCTGGGCTGCGGGAGGTGGTAGGGCCAGGGGGCTCAGGGCACACTGCTGTCCCATCAGGAGGCAGAGGCTGCCCTTCCCTTGGCAGGCTTGTCTGACATGCCAGCTTTTGTGCTGCCTGCCTGCGTGACCTGCCTATGGTCCCAACAGGTACTACCGGGACATTGCAAAGATGGCACCCATCAGTGACCAGGACATGGATGCCTACTTGGTGGAGCAGTCCCGTCTCCATGCCAGTGACTTCAGTGTCCTAAGCGCACTCAGTGAGCTCTACTTCTATGTCACCAAGTACCGCCACGAGGTGTGTGCCACCCCCACGGGTCCCCAGTTGCCTGACCCTGAAGGTGTAGCCAGTGGCAAAGGCATGGGGTCAGTAGGGATAACGGAGTTCCACAAGGAGGTGCAGGGGAGTGAGGGGACACGGAACCCATCTATTAGATTGCTCGTGAAGCCTCCCTTCACCAGGCCTTCGGGGCTAGCACAGATGACACTCTCCTTAGATGCTGGGATTTGAAGAAACCAGGAGAGAAGCCACTGGCTGGAACACAAACTTTGGCTTGGGCAAAAGTGAAGGGGAAGGGGGAGGGGTGCAGGTGGGGTGGTGCCAGAATATAGGCAGGGCCAGTCTTTTGTGTACTCTGCAGGGTTTGTGACTGGAGGTGTCAGTAGTCACGGAATATAGATTAGGACTTCAGGGTGCATTCTGGGCTGGATAGAAGAACTGTGAGGCAGGACATGGCCCTGAGCCAGGAGGAGCTGGCCGACAACAGTGGGCACCAGGCCCTGGGGCCCAGGACTCGGGGAGGCAGCGGCAGAGGAGGGGCCGCCAGATGGGTGGAAAGGACCCCAAGGGTGCCCCCCCCACCCCCCACCCCTTCCCGGGCGCAGGGAGGAGGGAGTGACGTGCGGCCCCAGAATGCTCGCTGCGCCTGTCGTCAGGGTCATGGAGACCAGGGGCAGAGAGGTTTGGCGGGGCGGGAGTTAAAAGAGGCTGTGGGAAGGAGGACATTGGGGACAGCGAGTCCAGACCACTCTTGGGAGGAGCGCTGCCCTGGCTGGGGAGAGGAGGAGAGGCCAGGTCTGCGGCTGGATGAGCTTTCGCTGGGGGTGGGGTGGGGGGCAGCTAGGGATGTTTGTTCAGAGGCGAGAGGGGGCAGCCCTTGCCGTGTGCCTGCCTGGGGAAGACAGAGGACGGAGGACAGAGGTGCTGGGGCCCAAGGGGGAGAAGAGCTAAGCCTGCGGAGGGGGGCTCCGCCTGGGAGCAGCCGGGACCCCCTCGCGAGCCCAGCGCCCGGCTGCCTGCCGGGGCCCTCCTCACCCAGGTTCTCACTGCTCTGGACCGAGACGCCTCCTGTCGGAAGCACAGGTTGCGCCAGAAGCTGGAACAGATCATCAGCCTCGCGTCCAGCCACAGCTAAGGGTGGCGGAACCGGTGAGGAGGGGGCTTCCCGGTGCTGAGGCGGCCTCCCATCGAGTGGGTCGGCTGACGCCTGCGTCTCGGGTCTGGGTCTCGGTCTCGGTCTCGGTCTCCGGGCTGAGCCCTGGGCCAGGAGGTTATGGGGGAGATCGCTGGGCCCCATACCTGGGCCCCCTTCATTAGTGCCTTGCTTGGGGCCCTGTGAGGGGGCAGGGGTGACGGGACCGTGCCCCCACCCCAGCAGCAGCAATACGCCCACCCTCCTGCCCTCGGGCCCAGGTGTTGTGACAGCCACCGCCCTCCTTGCTATTTATATCCCCCCTCCTCCCCACCCCCTATTTATTTAACTTATCTCCTCGCACCGCCAGGTCTGGGTCTGTAAATAATTACGTGGCATCCAGTCCCGCCTCCCCCCGCCCACCGTCCCTCACCCGCACCCGCCGCTGAGTCGCCAGCCTCACTCACTTTCTCCCTTGTGACAGCCGGGGCCTGGCCCCTGGGCCCCTTGGCCCCTGGCCCCCTGGCCCCACCTCACCCTTGCCACGGCCAGCCCTAACAGCATTTGGGGTGGGGTGGCGTGCCCAACGCTGCCCTCAGATCGGGGCTGTGTCAGGGGTTCCCCCCGCGGCTGGGCCACAGCGTGCCCTCCAGACTTGCGCACGTCTTGCCGTGCGTCCTCCAGGGCCAGCTGGCTAGCCCCCCGAGCTCCTGGAGTGCTACTGCCAGGAAGGCGCTGGGCCGGCCCTGGGCCTGGGCACTGCAGAGCTCTCCTTCTCGCGGACCTACTGCCAAACTTCCTCAGCGTGGCCTGCCCTCGGCCCGGACCCCCTCATCTTCAGCTGCCCGGTCCCATGCCTGCCCCGAGGGGCCGAGGCGGCCGTGCCTTACTCCTTTGTTCTGCCTCCCCTGAGGAACCTGGCCGCCATCCTGTGGCCCCGGAAGCCCAGTAGTCTCTCCATCTGGGGCATGGCTTTCTCTTTGTGCGGGTAACTTTTATTTTTCCTTCCTCATTAAACGTTGGGAAAATGGAGTCTGGCTGTGGCTTTGTCCTTAGGAGGCGGCTGGGTGGTGGATGAACATGCAAGTAGGTGGGGATGCTGCTGGAAGCCCAAGACGGGAGTAAGGGGCACTCACTGCAGAGCTCCTGAGGACGGGGCCTCGGCAGTCCAACCCCTCAGCAGACACTGGGGGCCTTACCTTCTGCAAGACAGATCCAGAGCCTGCTCCCTTCTTCCCACCTACACTGCCACCAGCCGGGTGGGTCCAAGACCATCTCTGTGTCTGCCAGTCACCCCACCTCCACCCTGCTTGCCCTCAGCCTGCTCTGGCTGGGAGGCACTGGGAGCCCGCTGAGAGTGCTGGTGGGATGAGGGACGGTGGACAGTGTCCCTGCCCCACTCCCCTTCCCCTACCACTCAAAGCCTGCTCAAGAAGTGGCTGGCTTCCGGGGATCAGAGGAAGATGGCAGCATGAGCAGGGCGGCATAAATCTCCTCCCATAACCATATATATTTGTGAAAATACAACAAATACAACTATTCCTAAAAGAGAGACCAGAAGATACAGTACAACACCCAGGCTACAGCTACATCTGTGAGAACTCAGCGCCTCACAAAGCGGGTAAGATACAAAGCCGCGACCCAGCGGGACTGACCACTCCCCAACCCCAGCTCACCAGCGGGAGGAAAAGAACCAGAGTGGGGAGGGAGTGGAAGCACAGGACTGCTAAATAACCAGCCCTGGTGATCTGCGCCAGGAGCACTGACACACATTGCATGGTGTACTGGAGATTAGAGAAACGGAAGGGCAGGATCCGAGACGGAGACTACGAGCGGGTCCCCACAGCTGGCTCCCCTGGGACAAAAGAAAAGCGGGTGCTTTCTAAAAAGTCTTAAAGAGACAAGGGCCCAACAGAGGAACAAAATCGTCCCAGTGCACTCAACCCAGCAGGCTGGGAATCTTGAGGAACTTTGGGCACCCTAACCGGCTACTGGGTAAAGCAGCCCCAAAGCCCCTCACGGGGATAAGCAGCCTGCCATTTGTTACCCAGGGCCAGTGCTGCGGCGAATTCGCCACAGCTGCTGAACAATGGGAGAGTGGCCCCATCCACAACAACCACACAGACTCTCCTCCTGGCGGGCATGCAGCTAACTTGGAAGGGCCACAGAAGCCAGAGCAAGGGCCGAAAGGCACCAAGGGGTGCAGAATGCACCCGGTGTGGCTGCAAACCCCCGCAGGACTCTAGGCTAGCCTGAGGGTGGCCCCGTCCATGGCAGGTTAGGGGATAATCCCAGAGACTGTCTTCCAGTGTGTGGGTAACTGGCACAAGCTGCGGAGAAGGGCAAGGAGAACAAGCAGGAAGGGACTTTATTCTCCCAGCTGACACACGTGGCACCTGCCTGCGACCACTTCTATTGCCATGAAAAGACAGACAACTATGGTCCAGTCAAGACTCACCCAGACAACCTCAGAGAGAGGGCCTGGTGGAATAGATTTAAACAATCTTCCTGAAAAAGAATTCAGAATAAAAGTCATAACCATGCTGATGGACCTAACAGACATCTACAGAACTCTACACCCAAAAGCAACAGGATAGACATTCTTCTCAAGTGCACATGGAACATTTTCCAGAGTAGACCACATACTAGGCCACAAAAAGAATCTCAGTAAAATTGAAAATATTGAAATTCTACCAACCAACTTCTCAGATCATAAAGGTATTAAACTAGAATTAAACTTTAGAAAGAAAACAAAAAGGCTCACAAATTCATGGAGACTTAACAACATTCTCCTAATTAATCAATGGGTCAATGACCAAATCAAAACAGAAATCAAAGAGTATATGGAGACAAATGACAACAACAACACAAAGCCACAGCTTCTATGGGACGCAGCAAAGGCAGTTCTAAGAGGAAAGTATATTGCAATCCAGGCCTATCTAAAGAAAGAAGAACATTCCCAAATGAATAGTCTAAAGACACAATTACTGAAATTGGAAAAAGAAGAACAAATGAGACCCAAAGTCACCAGAAGGAGGGACATAATAAAGATCAGAGAAGAAATAAATAAATAAAATTGAGAATAAAACAATAGAAAAAAGAAATGAAACCAAGAGCTGGTTCTTTGAAAAAATAAACGAAATAGATAAACCCCTAGCCAGACTCATTAAGAGAAAAAGAGAATCTACACACATAAACAGAATCAGAAATGAGAAAGGAAAAATAACGACGGATCCCACAGAAATACAAAGAATTATAAGAGAATACTATGAGAAGCTATATGCTAGCAAGATGGAAAACCTAGAAGAAATGGACAACTTTTTAGAAAAATACAACCTTCCAAAACTGACCAAACAAGAAACAGAAAAACTAAACAGACCAATCACCAGCAAGGAAATTGAATCAGTAATCAAAAAACTAGCAAGAACAAAACCTCCGGACCAGATGGATTCACCTCTGAATTCTATCAGACATATAGAGAAAAAATAACACCCATTCTCCTTAAAGTTTTCCAAAAAATAGAAGAGGAGGGAACACTTCCAAACTCATTCTATGAAGCCAGCATCACTCTAATACCAAAACCGGGCAAAGACCTCACCAAAAAAGAAAATTAGAGACCAATATTCCTGATGAACATGGATGCAAAAATACTCAACAAAATATTAGCAAACCGAATTCAAATATACATCAAGAGGATCATACACCATGATCAAGTGGGATTCATCCAAGGGATGCAAGGATGGTACAACATTCGAAAATCCATCAACATCATCCACCACATCAATAAAAAGAACAAAAACCACATGATCATCTCCATAGATGCTGAAAAAGCATTTGACAAAATTCAGCATCCATTCATGATTAAAACTCTCAACAAAATGGGTATAGACAGCAAGTACCTCAACATCATAAAGGCCATATACGACAAACCCACAACTAACATCATACTTAACAGTGAGAAGCTGAAAGCTTTTCATCTAAGATCGGGAACAAGACAGGGATGCCCACTCTCTCCACTGTTATTCAACATAGTACTGGAGGTCCTAGCCACGCAATCAGACAAAACAAAGACATACAAGGCATCCAGATTGGTAAAGAAGAAGTCAAATTGTCACTATTTGCAGATGACATGATACTGTACATAAAAAACCCTAAAGACGCCACTCCAAAACTAATAAAACTAATAATATCTGAATTCAGCAAAGTTGCAGGATACAAAATTAACACACAGAAATCTGTTGCTTTCCTATACACTAATGATGAACTAACAGAAAGAGAAATCAGAAAAACAATTCCATTCACAATTGCATCAAAAGAATAAAATACCTAGGAATAAACCTAACGAAGGAAGTGAAAGACCTGTACTCTGAAAACTACAAGACACTCCTAAGAGAAATAAAGAGGACACTAACAAATGGAAATGCATCCCATGCTCTTGGCTAGGAAGAATAAATATTGTCAAAATGGCTATACTACCTAAAGCAATCTACAGATTCAATGCAATCCCTATCAAACTACCAACAGCTTTCTTCAATGAACTGGAACAAATAATTCTAAAATTCATATGGAACCACAAAAGACCCCGAATAGCCAAAGCAATCCTGAGAAGGAGGAATAAACCAGGGGGAATTACGCTCCCTGACTTCAAGCTCTACTACAAAGCCACAGTAATCAAGACAATTTGGTATTGGCACAAAAACAGACCCACAGACCAGTGGAACAGAATGGAGTCCAGACATTAACCCAAACATATACGGTCAATTAATATACGATAAAGGAGCCATGGATATATACAATGGGGAAATGACAGCTTCTTCAACCGCCGGTGTTGGCAAAACTGGACAGCTACATGTAAGAGAATGAAACTGGATTACTGTGTAACCCCATACACAAAGGTAAACTCAAGGTGGATCAAAGACCTCAATGTAAGTTATGAAACCATAAAACTCTTAGAAAAAAACACAGGCAAAAATCTCTTGGACATAAACATGAGACACTTCTTCATGAACATACCTCCCCAGGCAAGGGAAACAAAAGCAAAAATGAACAAGTGGGACTATATCAAGCTGAAAAGCTTCTGTACAGCAAAGGACACCATCAGTAGAACAAAAAGGCATCCTACAGTATGGGAGAATATATTCATAAATGACATATCCGATAAGGGGTTGACATCCAAAATATATAAAGAACTTGTGCCTCAACAAACAAAAAGCAAATAATCCAATTAAAAAATGGGTAGAGGATCTGAATAGACACTTCTCCAAAGAAGAAATTCAGATGGCCAACAGGCACGTGAAAAGATGCTCCACATTGCTAATCATTAGAGAAATGCAAATTAAAACCACAATGAGATATCACCTCACACCAGTGAGGATGGCCAACATCCAAAACACAAACAACAACAAATGTTGGCGAGGATGTGGAGAAAGGGGAATCCTCCTACACTGCTGGTGGGAATGCAAATTAGTTCAACCATTGTGGAAAGCGGTATGGAGGTTCCTCAAAAAACTCAAAAAGAAATACGATTTGACCCAGGAATTCCACTCCTAGGAATTTACCCTAAGGATGCAGCAGCGCAGTTTGAAAAAGACATATGCACCCCTATGTTTATCGCAGCACTGTTTACAATAGTCAAGAAATGGAAGCAACCTAAGTGTCCATCAGTAGATGAATGGATAAAGAAGTGGTACATATACACAATGGAGTATTATTCAGCCATAAGAAGAAAACAAATCCTACCATTTGCAACAACATGGACGGAGCTAGAGGGTATTATGCTCAGTGAAATAAGCCAAGCCAAAAAAGACAAGTATCAAACAATTTCACTCATCTGTGGAGTATAAGAACAAAGAAAAAAACTGAAGGAACAAAACAGCAGCAGACTCGCAGAACCCAAGAATGGACTAACAGTTACCAAAGGTAAAGGGACTGGGGAAGATGGGTGGGAAGGGAGGGACAAGGGGGAAAAAGGGGCATTACGATTAGCAGACATAATGTGTGTGTGGGGCATGGGGAAAAGGCAGTATAACACAGAAGACAAGTAGTGATTCTATAGCATCTCACTATGCTGATGGACAATAACTGTAATGAGGTATATGGGGGGAACTTGGTGATATGGGGGGAACTTGGTGATATGGAGAGTCTAGTAACAATAATGTTGCATATGTAATTGTAGATTAACAGTACCAAAAAAAAAAAGTTGCTGGCTTCCAGGGCACCTGCTTGACGTGGCCTCTGACCAAACTCCTCCTCCCTGTCCCACGTACATGCACTGCAGCCACTGTGCACCCACGTGCCCATGCCCACCCTGCACACCTTCTAAAGTCATGGAGGCGCGAACATAGTGGCATGCAATTCTAAGTAGGGGTGGGGGCAGGGGGCTGGAGTGGTATTTGCGGGAGCCAGGCGGAACCCCGCAGGAAGACATTCAGTTCCGGGCAGCTGTTCCAGAGCAAAGGCCGTGAGGCAGGCGTGGGGCCGGTGGCGTTTCAGAACGCGGAGGGGGCTGATGTGGTGGGATCTGCGTGAGCAGGGCGGAGAAGGCAGGGGAGAAGCCCACAGAGGAGGCCTGGCCGGATCCCAACAGAGTTTATGGGCTACCCTAAGGGCCTGCGGTTTGTCTCTGAGGGATGGGGGAGCCCAGGGAATGGCTGGGACAGAGGAGTTTGGTGAGCTGACTTAGGTGTTAAAGCCACCCAGCAGCTTCCACGGTCTGGCGGTGGGGTCATGGTGTACAAAAGAGCTCCGGAACACATGAGCTTGGCAAGGCAGCAGGACACCACGTACTTTGCAGGGAGTGAACTCCTTTCACCAAAAGGCTTAACAAGTAAGCATCCCAGTCCTTTTCCTCACTGACCTGAGACAGCCCAGTAAGCCACAAAGCTGAATGCAGTGCATCTGGGTCCCATGCCTGCTAAGTCTGGGGGTTTGTTCTGTTTTTCTTCTTAATCTTGCCTGAGGCGCCTTGGTGACAGAGGCGTGGGAAACCAGCATACCAGTTGGGAGGGTAGGTCTTGGGGAGAGCAATTTTGCGCCTACCATTTTGAGAGCAAGTTAGACTGACAGCTTCAAAAAGATGAGAACGAGTTAGTAGACGTTCAGCTCAGTAACCCTACCTCCTGTAACCCGTCTTAAGGAAACAATCATTCGTGCAGACTAGCATATGAGAATTCCAGTGAATCATCAGCTCTAACAGGGCAATGACTCGAAAGGACTGCTCAGTAATTACACTCTAGTGAATGTATGTTTTATGCATCCACTCCACAATGTTTTTGAAGGATTTTCAGAAAGACAAAGGTTCCCTTTAGATGAAAAGTATGGGGGAAAAAAAACGCTAAGCTTGCAAAACGTTATACCTTACGCACCACTGTTACACTGCTACGAAACTCAGGAGATATTCCAACCTGTTGACAGTCCTTAACGCTGAACCACGGGACCCATCTTCTCTCCATTTGCTCTACCCTCAATTCCTTGGGCTACCTGAGTATCTGAATCCCAGCACCGCCCCCCCCACAGCCGCTCCTTCCCATGCTGAGGGCAGAGGCAAGAATATTTGGAGGTGCTATTGGTCAAAGGAAACTCAGACCTGGAATAGTAGAAGTCCATTTTATTTACTGATGTAAAAACATTTACGCACCAAGCCAAACCCTGGGCACCCAAGGGCCAGTAGAGGCTGAAGTTTAGGCCCCATCCAGGCCCCCAATAACGCAGCTAGAACTAGTTGCAGGAGGGAAACCACAGCCAGAGTAAAAACGCCCCGCCTAGGAGGGGACACAGGGGTGGACTGTATGCCCCCATCCCCAGACGACGCTTAGTGGAACACAGGTGGTCCAAAGCGCTGGAGGGTGCGCATCACGAGGGAAAGCTGGTCAAGGAAGTTGACAACAGACACACGGAGGAGGCGAGAATCCTCAGCTCTCCAGTGACTAAAAGCAAGGGAAAAAGAAGATCAAGTTGGCAGTGTGAAAGGCTCCCTTTCCTTGCTCTGCTCCTCAGGCATCCCTTGCAGCCAGCCCTTGGCCACCTCCATCGGTGTGCCCGCCGCAGGGGGGACGCTGGAGCACCGCATCCCCTCCCTTGACCTAACCCTGGAGGGTCTCCATGTCTCTAAGAGAATGCGCGTGGGTGGAGACTGGCCAGGCCACCTGCTGCCAACTCCCACCCGAGCCCTGCCAGAACTTACACCCCTAGGATGCTGCCTCTCACTATCAGGTGCTTGTGAACCACCACTCTGTGCGGCTCGGCGTCTGCGGCCAGGGAAGCACAGGCGATCTCCGCCTCCAGGGGGGATGGGAAAGGCACGCT
>JAVSCE010021322.1:0-124140 GCA_032199065.1 Smutsia gigantea
GCGCCAGGCTGCTGTGCTGCCCGGAGAGAGGGGCGCCAGGCTGCTGTGCTGCCCGGAGAGAGGGGCGCCAGGCTGCTGTGCTGCCCGGAGAGAGGGGCGCCAGGCTGCTGTGGTGCCCGGAGAGAGCGCCAGGCTGCTGTGGTGCCCGGAGAGAGCGCCAGGCTGCTGTGGTGCCCAGAGAGAGCGCCAGGCTGCTGTGCTGCCCGTGGTGCCCAGAGAGAGGAGCACCAGGCTGCTGTGGTGCCCAGAGAGAGCGCCAGGCTGCTGTGGTGCCCGGGCCTGAGTGGGGAGGGCAGGACAGGCCAAGCCATTACAGAAAGGAGGTGGGATTGTGCAGGCTCTGCTGTGGGCCTGTGCACGCAGGGTGTGGGGGGGGCGGTTTGGGGTCAGAAAAGAAGGCCCCCGGGGCCCTGGTGGGGATGCAGGATACAGACATTCTTCCATGCAGGAAGGTCCATCCCGGCTGCTCTGAGTACCCGTCGTGCACCAGGCGGTGCATGGCCCAAGCATGGCCAGGGTTTGGGTGAGACGCTAGGGTGCTGCTGGCATCTGAGGGCTCAGGGCTTGGCAGTCAGAGGGGCTGCTGAGGTGCCTGAGGGAAGGAGGGGGCACAGGCTCAGTGCAGGCCTCTTGCCTCTGCACCCGGAGGTGCCACGCTGTGCCCGTCTCTCCATCCTTGGCAGTAGCGCTGGATGCCAAGCTGCCGGTTGATCCTGGAATCTGCCTGCTGAGCCTGGCTGGTACCCGGGGTGCTCTGCCACCGGGAGGCATTGGGTGGGCTCCCTAGGAGCAGCCTGCAAGCCCTTGTTTCCTGCCGGGCACTGAGTGTGGCCTCTGGGCTGACATGGGCAGCCCCAGCAGTGCCCAGGTCTGCCGGGTGGGGGTTTTGGGGCATTCTGGTCTGAGGGGACAGTGGGGAGTGTTGAGGGAGAGCACTGGCCTCCCTCCGGGCACCTGTCCCACCCGAGCCCGGAGTGCAGTGGGTGGCTGTTGACCTGCACTGAAGTGGCCGTTCTTCTGGCGTGAGTGGTGCAGGTGGCATGGCCGCGGAGGTGCCGGCATTGTAGGTAGCCCCTTGCTTCGAGACCAGGAAAGTGAATCCTGAGGCCGAGGTTGTGGGGGGCACCTCCTCCTTGGAGAGGCCTAGAGAGCACGGGATTCCCATCCACCCCGCCCTCGGTAGGTGACACGGGTAGAGGGCATCTGGCCAGCGGGACTGCCTGGTTCCTGCTGGGAGGAGGGGCTCCCCCCTTGGAGCCTGGGAAGCCGTGCGCAGGCTGGCCGGCCCCAGGGTGCTAATGCAGCAGGACTCCCACGACTGGTTCAGGTGCCTGCTCCGCCCTTTGCAGCCATGACCTGGGCACGCGTGTCCCTCTCCAAGCCTGGATTTTGTCATCTGTGAGGTGGAGTACTGGCACTTCCGTTTAGGATGGCCATGAGGGTGAACTTAAGACTCTCCCGATCTTCAGGTCTTGCCTGGGAGCAGGGACTAGTGGTGGCTGGGGACCCCTCTGGACCTCGGTGTCCTCGTCTGTGGGTAGGGAGAAGAGGTCCTTGCTCTGGGGCCAGGGTCCTGTGGACGATGGCCTGCCAGTGCTCTGTGGCTCCTGGAACACAAGGGGCATGTGGCATGGGGCCAGGCAGTGTGGGGAGGAGATGGGTCCTCTCCCTGCGGAGCTGCTGCCCTGGGAGGGGCGGTTTCCAAGACAGCTGGTTCCAGAACCACCCTGAGCCCGGAAACCTCCCAGAGCCAGTCAGCAAGACCTGCCACCTGGACGTGGGCTTGGGGGTTAAGGCCCCTGTCTCGTCCCCACTGGTCTTTCCTTGCTTAGGGTCGTGGGTAGGGATGTGTGTCCCGGTGGATGGGCTCTGTCGTGGACACCTGGGCCTCGCGTCCAGCCAACCCCAGCAAGAGAGGCATTGAGCTGAGGAATGGTGTGATTCTGGGTTCACCTTCTTTCTTCAAGCAAAGAGGATCTTTCATAACTGTGGGAAAGAGCATTTCCTCCCAAAGTGGCGGGGGGGTGGCGGGGGGCCTTGGTCAGCAGATGTGATGTCCCCTGTGCCCTCCTGCCCTCTGCCCTTCTGCCATGCTGCAACACGCGGGCCCAGTGCCAGCCCTCATGGCCCTACCAGTGTGGGGTGGGCATGCCTGGGAAGCCCTCCCCCAAGACCTGGCAGTCCCCCGTGGGGGCGTCAGCTGAGCTCCAAGAGTCCCTAAAGGGCCTGGCCCTGAAGTTCCCCCCTCTGAGCCTTTCCCAGGCTGTAGGCTGTTCCCTCTGCCCAGGGCACCTCCCTGCCCCCCTTCTTCCCTGCAGACTGACTCCAGGTCATCCCAGGCCTGAGCTTGGTGTCCCTGCCCTCCACAGGCCCCTGCCACCCCACATCTGCTCCCTGCCCCAGGAGGGGATCTGGCTAAACGTGGACACGACCATCCTGGCCTGCCCCAGTCCTCAGTTTCCCTCGCCCCAAGCGGGTCCCTTCTAGCCCTGGCAAGTGAGGAAGTTGAGGCTTCTAGCCCCGGGGTGGGGGGCTGCTGGGACAGAGGGGGGCCAGGAGCCAGCTCGCTCTGCCTGGGTCCAGCCTGGTGTGCACGCAGCAGGCGCTCGCTCGGGGCTTCCTGCCCAGCTGCTGGGAGGGGCCGTGACGTGGGTCCCGCCCCCTGTGCTCCCGACTCAGCAGCTGCAGGGTGCAGAACTGGAGGTTTCTCCACAAAGCCCCCAGCCTGGCGCCCACCACACACCCAGATTTCACCCTCTCAAAGGTGGGAGTGGAGCTCCTGGTTTCTGCCTCTGGGTTCCCAGCAGGGGTGGGGGCGGCTGGGGCTGGGGCTCGGGCTCGGGCTCTGGGCTTCTGGGCCTGCTGCCCCCTCTATCCTGTCCCCAGCCCCGCCCCCGGGGACTGCGCTCTCCCCTGGGCACCACCCTCTGTGGCTCCCCAGTGCCTGCAGGATGCTGTCATCACTGCTGTCTGGCCCAGCCCTCCTTGCATCCTCCCCATGCCCCTCCTGCTGCCACCCTGGATGGCATTTCTGCAACCACATGGGCACCCCTTGGTCCTCAGGGGCCAGGCTTGCCCCTGCCCCCGGGTCCTGCCCATGTTGCCGCTTCAACTGCCAGCTTCCTGCTCTGTCAGATCCCACATATATGCAGCCTCCTCCAGGAAGCTTCCCTGGGTTTGGCAGGGCTGCAGTGCCTGGTGTCCCATCACCCTGGCAGCAGTGACACGGTGGGGCTTGGAGCCCTCCCAGCATCAGTGCCGGGCCTGACCATCTGATAGTGGGTGTGGACTTGGGGGGAGCAGGGGACACAGTGCCCACCCCAGGGGTGGGACCTGTCTTCCGGGGCTCTGGGCTGTGTGGCCAGGTGGGTGCGGGCCCAGTGCCAGGCAGAGAGCTGCGGTGGGTTCTGGGGGCCTGATGCTTGGGCTGCTTGGACGGGCCGGCCTCTGGCCTTTGGGCTCCAGCCACCCCAGTCCAGTGTGTGTGGTGACTACTCTGCCTGATCATCAGGCAGTTGAGGAAATGGACGCTGACGCACCCTAGAGGCCACCAGCAAGTGCCTGGCAGTGGCAGGGCCCTGGGCTAGGGCCTCAGTCCCCTCCCTGTCGGGGGGACACTGGCTCCCACCCCGTGTCTTGTCCCACCCCTGAGGCCATGCTGGCTCCTTGAATGGAGCTGCTGGGAGGAGGCGGACACTTTGGACCGAATCCAGACATGGGGTTTGTGCCCACGTGCTGTCAGCAGTGGGGGCAGCTGGGGGCTCGTGGCCTCCAAGCCCCTCCCTGGGGCCCACAAGGAGGCAGTGGCCCGGGGATTTGCAGTCTGGATTGAGAAGCCACAGTCCTGGTCTCAGTGGCCCCAGTGAGCAGGGACCTCAGCCACGGGCTTGAGTTTGGTGGGGACATATTTCTGTCGCTCGGACATTGGGTGCCTGGCCCCTCCGGCAGGCTCTTAATTCAGCACCTGAGAGCGGCCCGAGTGGGCCCCAGTGCCGCCAGCATCTGCCACCAACAGCCACCTGCGTGGCCCCTTACAGGATGTGTGACATGGAGCTGAAGCAGGCTCTCCATGGGGGCGGGTGAGGCAGGAGAGGGTAACCCTGTGGACACTAACGTGCTGTGTGCCTTCCTCCCTCAAAACTGCAGTGCCCAACACAGGACCAGGGAAAGGGAACCGTTATCAGTCTTGACTCAGCCAGTTCACCTGTGATAAATCTGGGTCAGCTGCTGGCACAGATAAGCAGGAGCCGTGGCTGCCCAGTAGGATTGTGGTAGGGCCACTGTACCCGCTTTGTGGGTTGTGCCGCGATGACTCCTCCTCCGGGAAGCCCTCCTTGCTGCCCCCACTTGGGAGGGCCTGTCCCAAGCCTGCTGCCTGGTGCCTTGTGTGTTGAGGGCATCTTTTTCCCACCTTGCCTGTAGGGACCCTGCAGGCAGTAGGGGGTGGCGGCCTCCGGGTGGTCACGTGAGGACGTGCGTGGCAGCCCAGAGGGATGGGCTGGCTGGAATCCAGAAGGGCCTCCTTGCAGTGCTCACTCATTCTAAAATACGTGACCTCGCCATGCCGTTCCCTCTAGATCCCTCCCATGCTGCCATGGCCTTTGGGGTGAAGTCACAGCCCCAGACCTGGCATTCGTCCCTGCTCATGGGGGACCAGCTGTACTGATCCACTTCCTGTTGCTAGAATATTCCCAGCCCTTCTGCTCATGGCCTTTGCATGTGCTGTTCCCTCCCCTGAATGCCCTTCCCTTATTGCCCATGGCTGCTGTGCTGTTTCTTCCGGTCTCGCTGGGTGTCGTCCCTCAGGCCCGCTCCCGCTGTGGTTTCACCTTTGGCTGCCTCAGCCTGCTCGTTTCCCTCTGAGGGCTCTGCACACCCCATGGGCGGCTTGTCGGAGCCCCGTATGGCCCTGACTGGGGCGTGTGCCCTGGGGACTGTGGGACCTGCCCCATATCCCAGTGCACTGCCAGGCCTCCAGCACGTTCGGTGGGTGCCAGGGGTGGGCTCTCCCAGGGCTGAGCTCCCATTTCTGGGCTCTGCTGCTTCCCTGCCCTGCTGCCTCCCCACTTGGGACCCTATCAGAGGGGAAGGGAAGGAGCTGCCCTGGGCATTGCTGGACTCTGGCTGCTGAGAGCTCTAGGGGCCCAAGTGCTTGGGGAGGTTGGGTGGGGCTGGGTCACGGTGGAGTAGTGACAGCAGGGGCCCGGCCGGATGCCAGCCCCAGGCTGCTCCCGCTCTGGGGAAGGGGAGGACAGGCCCCAAGGGGGAGCCCTGCCTGACTCGGGGCCCCTGGGGAGGGCAGGACGGGCGCTGCCTGCTGGCTGCACACCCTGGGCCCAGCTGGGGCCTCGGCGGGGGGCTCAGGCTGGGAATAGGCCCCCAGGCTGTCTCTGTGGAGGTGACAGGCAGGCAGAGGTGGGTGGGAGAGCCTGGACATCCTCACCCTTGGGTGGACGGCAAGGGGCGGCTGTGAGCAGAGTGGGGCAGAGAGGGTTAAAGACTCAGGGAAGTAATAATGTTTCTAATTTTCCCATGTGATTTAATAAAAATGTAAATCGCAGGGCGGAGGATGACCCACCCCACCACGGTGTTGACCGTGTTGACCGAGATTAATTGCCGGTCCCTCTGTGGTCAGCCTGCCTTTGTCTTCAGCCGGTGGCTCTGCCCAGGAGGCCAGACAGCGAGGGGCAGACAGGGCACCCTGGGCCCAGATGGATGGGGAGCCTGCGGGCCAGGGGCCGTGGCCGCACTGGGGCATCCGCTGAGGAGGAGGGCCCCGGGGAAGGCTCCCTCCCAGCCCTGTACCCCCTCCTCCACAGGAGCACGGGGGCCGGGTAAGGGCGGCCGGTTGACAGTCAGGTCCCTGGTACTTGGGGGTGACCTTTGGAGGTGAGGCCGCAGGACGGGAAGCCGGGCAGAGCTGAGAGGAGCACCCAGCGTGGGGCAGTGCGTGCAAAGGCCCTGGTGTGGGGGTGACCCGGCCTGCGAGGGTCGGTGTGGGGGCAGGTGTAGGACTGCAGGGAGGTGGGGGCAGGGCGGAGCCTCAGGGTGCAGCCGTGGCGCTGGGCCTGTCCTGACAGCAATGAGAGCGTTCAGGGGGTGCTGAGGGCTCTGGTGGTGGAGTGTGGGAGACCCCGGCTGCTGGCGGGAGTGGACCTGGGCAGGGGTGGGGCCCCAGAGCCATGAGGAGGTGGCAGCCGCGGGCTGGGGGCAGGCGGATCTGGGCTGCAGTGAAGCCGCGTCTGACCGGCCAGAGCTGGGGGCTCAGGGCTCAGGGGAGGTCTGGGCCTGCCCAGCGGTGCCCTTTGTGGGGGTGTGCTGGGGGAGGAGTCCGAAGTGCTGGGTGGGCAGTTCTGATGGCAAGACGGGGACACTGATGCCTGGGCTTGGGGTTCTGGGATCTGTGGTCAGAGGGTGGAATGTTCTAGGTGCCGCATTTTGTCAACAGAACCAGGGGCTTGCGGGACAGGTAGCCGTGGGGGTCGGAGCACCCTTTACTGGTGTGTGTATTGCGAGGGGTGGGAGGTGCGTGCAGCAGTGAGCAGGCGGAGGTGCCTCTCAGAGCTCAGGACGGTCTCGGGAAGGGCCCGCCGCAGACTGGGGTGCCCGTGGCTCGGGGAGCATGCACTGCGGAGCTGATCTTTGGGACTGTTGATCTGGCCTTGGCCAAGTCTGCTGGCTTTGGCCGGGGACCCCTTTTTGGGTGGTTGCCTTCGTCCCTGGGAGGGCTGCCTCCCTGTGTCTGCACCTGTGCCCTGTCTTGAGGCCCTGGGACTCTGATTATCCAGCCCATCTGTCTGCAGTCAGGTGTCAGATGCCTGCCAGGGTGCTCCCTAAGGATGCTGGACACCGAGGTGGGAGAGCTGAGCCTGGGGGTGGTACGGTCCCCGAGTAAGACCAGAACATTGGTCCCCAGCCACGGGCACTGCAGACTGACCCCTCTATGGCCTCCACACTCATGGGCCCCTCCCCAGATGCCAGCTGCCCCCCTCAACCTCAGTTTATTTGCCTGTAAAGTGGGATGCCCCTTTTCATGGCTGGCGGCACGGAAACACATTGAAGGGGTGTCCCTGAAGGGAGGCTCCCTGGGGGTTGCCATGGGAGTGGCTTGCCTTTGGGGCCTGTCCAGAATCTTCCCCTCATGGGCGTTGGACATCTGGCTGGGGGCACAGCAAGGACTGAGATGGATCTGCCAGCCGTGTGTATGTGCACGGGAAGTCGAAGGTGCCACTGGCTGGGGGCCCTGCTCTCGGCACCTGGCCTGGAATGGAGTGGTGGCCTCGTGCCTGCTCCTCCAGGCGGGAGTGTCCTGCCCGCACCACACCCTCATTTGGGATGGTTTTATTCTCTGTGCAGAGATGGAGGTGGAGGGAGGTGGGCTGTGTGTGGTGTGGGGATGCACCCAGGGGGCTGAGGGCCCTGCGCTCCTGCTCCAGCCCGAGCACCTCCCTTGCTGGCTCTGTGTCCTCATCTGTACCCAGGGATGACGTCAGCACCTCTGTTGCATGGCAGTGGCTCCGCGAGAGGGCAGGGGGCCGGCTATAGTATCCCAGGCCTAGTGTCGCACTCCCTTCTCATCTGGGCATGGATGGGCAGGTGCCCAAGGAAGGCGAGAGCCTCTTTCCTGCCTCAGTGTCTTCTTCTGTAAGGTGGGAGCAGTGACCCCTTCAGGAGCCCCGCTGGTGGCCTGGATGACTGGTGATGAGGAGAAGGTGGCGTTAGGGACCTGGCCCTCTCATGTTTTGCTTAGGAAACTACAGTGCCGGGACGGGGCTGGTTCTCCTGGAGGGGGTCCGGCCAGTGGTGGAGGTCCAGACGTGTCAGGACTGGGGCCAGTTAGGCCACAGTGTCGCCCTCCAGGCATCCCCCACCAGAGTGCCCCTGCCAAGAGCAGGGTGCATGGTGCAGGCAGGGAAGGAAGGGCTGCCACCCGGGGTGCTGGCTGTGGGGCCGGCTCTCCTCCAGGCCCCCTTGACTTTGCCACCCTAAACTCAGTGTCCTACCGGCTTGGGGAGCCCCTGGAAAGGGCAGGGATCCAACACTTCCGGAAACATGACCCCCTCCCGGCCTGTGAATATTTCATCAGTGGATTAAAAATTGAAGCTGACCCGCCTGCTGCTCGGGGAGGGCGGAGGAGGGGCACTGCTCCGGTTCAGGCCCGGTTGGGTGTTTTCCTTGATAACCGAATCATGTCAATTAGAAATGACATTGCCGTTTAAATGCAGATCTGCGGTCCCCTTTAATTAAGGCTGAGATGTAGTCACAAAGCTGTGCTGTGAGTGACTTTCTGAGCATCGAGGTGAGCGGTGGATGGCGCTCATCAGAGTGGAGAGCACACAGAGGCTGCGGCTTCTGCCCGTGCAGGCTGTGCGTGCATGTAGGTCTGGGTGGGAGACTGCTCTCCATGTGCATGTGCGTGTACGGGTCAGGACGGGAAGGGCTGGGCCGCTGAGGTCTGGCTTCCTGTTGGCAGGAGCCCCACTGTATCTGCAGGCCCTGGTGCAGGGAAAGTTGGAGTCTGACAGTCTGGTGGAGGGAGGGAGGTTACACAGGCAGCCTGGGGGCCCCAGAAGTGGTGTGTAAAGGGCACACAGGGCTTGGGTGCCCCAAGTGAACAGTGCTCTGGGCTCCAGGGCAGAGGGAGAGCGGCCTGGTCCAAGGGCTACGGTGGGCTTTCGGGCTGCTCAGGGGTGCGACAGGTACCTGGAGAGGCAAGGGGGTGGGTGAGCTGACACAGGGCTTCCCGGGGCCAGGCGGTGGCCCGGAGGGCATGCTGGAAAGCCAGGGGGATGTGTTAGGAGGGCTGCAAGGGGCTGGCATCCAGCCACGTCTGGTGGCCGCTCACTCGGACCTCCAGGGGCTCTGAAGGGCTGCATCGGGACCCCAGGTGTGCCTGGGCACTTGGGGGGTGCGGGGCCCACTGCCGGCCCCAGACAGGCAGCACTGCCCTGCTCTTTCTACCTCACCCCTGCTAAGCATTGGGCAGAAGTGGCCCATGGCCAAGCAGCAGATGGCGAGGCCAAGGACCACCCAGCCTCCAGCCAGTCTCCTGCTGGGTCTCTCTTGTTCTCCTTTGGTGGGGCTAGAGCCGGCCCCCGGCCCCTGTGCTGCAGCCCCCGGCATGCCAGCTTGACTCGGAGCATCAGCTTCCCCAGGAAAACACGTTCATGGCAGGGGGTGCCGTGGGATCCCCTGAGGGGCCAGTGTGCAGTGCCAGCGTGGGGGGCGGCGCCTGTCAGTGCCTGTCTGTGGGCACATTGTGCCGGGGGTGCAGACAGGGTCCTCAGTGGCCTGAAGCATCGTGGGACTCTTTTGCTCTTTTGGTCCCTCTGCCCCTGGTATGAGGCAGTGGGTCTCCAGTCAGGTTCTTTTCCCTGGCTTCTCCCTGTCTTTGGGACTCAGCCCCACTTCTTGGCGCGGGCATGGTGCCCACTCAGGGAGGCAGGAGCGCTTTGTACGCCTGGCTGGGTTCCATGGCTCTGGTTGTTCAGTGCAGTGGTTTCAGCCATGGCGTCCAGGGTGCGTGAGCAGCCCAGGGCCTTCTCTGTGTCTGCCAGGTGGGGTGCAGTGTCCCCTCTGGCACTGAAAGGAGGGGGCTGGGGTGACCAGGGGGCTGAGCTCGGGCTCAGGGACTGAGGAAGCTAGCGAATGCTGGACTGAGCCGGCTCAGCAGCGAAGGAGGTGTATTTTAGCTGGATGTGGAGGGCTGCTGGCTCGTGCCCATAAATATCCCCAAAGGGCAGAGTTTGTGCCAGTCTCTGGTGGTGGGAGGCCTGGGACCAGTGTGGAGAGAGGTGGAGAGAGGGGGGTCCCAGGTGGCCTGGGCTGCACGTGTGCACATGGGCACATGTGTGCACATCTGTGCCTGGTTGTGGGTGTACGTGAACGCACCTGCGTGTCTCTGCACGCCTGTGTTTGTTAGGCTGGTCTCCTTCACGTGGCCGAAGTACAGGCAGCCCTGGCTTGAAGCAAACCTTTACTTGCTTTCAAAAGACTTCATCAAGTGATTCATTGCCTGCTTCTTGTAACCTGCGTGTCCCCAGGGCGTCTAGCTGGACCTTCCAGTCTTCCCGGAGGTGGTGGCCTGGCCACTGCCCTCCTCCTCTAGGTCAGCAGGTGGTCTGGCCCCTCTATCCCTCCTGGGGCAGGAAGGCCAAGGTGCCCTGTGCGGGTGAGGCCAGGCCTCAGGGAAGGAAGGGTCTTTCTCTCTGAAGCGCCCTGTGCCTTTGGGACGGGGTTCACTTACAAGGGCTGCTGCATCCATGGGAAGCCATCTGCGGCCTGAGGTGCCTGGCCTCTCACTGAGGATGTTGGCGAGACTTGGACGTCTCGAAGCACATCCACAAGCCTTGCTAAGGGTGAGCACAGAGAGCTCTGTCTGCAGTTGGGGGAAAGTGTCCCAAGGGTGCTGGTGGGAATGAGTTTGGGGGTGTTTCAAAGAGCAGAGACCACCAGCCCCCTGGGGAAGGGGGCAAGGGCTCAGACCATGGCCATTCTTGCCTCCATGAAATACCCATTTGGCCCAGGCCTGGGAGAGCAGGGGCCGGTGTCAGTCAGCATGCCTGTGCCGGTTGACGGGGGCCGCATGGAGCTCTGCAGGATGAGCTCTGGGGCCTCGGTGGGCAGGGGCTCTGTGGTGACTTGGTGACGTTTGCCAGGGAAGCTGGGCAGGGAGAGGTGCGTGCTGTGCCTCTGGGCCCTGCCGTTCACTGTGACTCGGATCGGGCCTTGTGCCAAGGACGTAGCATGCTCCGTCCGCCACGCGGGGCCGGGTTTTGCGCAGCGGTCTCCTTTGTCTGGCGTGAGAAGGCCTGGTCCTTGGGGTCTGTCAGTGCTGTGGACTGCAGCCTTGCGTGCACCTGGTTGGGGGCCCTCACCTGGCCACCCTTTGGGGTCATTAGGGGAACTTTCAAAATTCCCAGCACCTGGGCTACACCCCAGGCCCATTGGGCAAGCAGCTCTGGGGGCACTGTCTGGGCACTGGGGCATGTCAGCGGCCCCCTGGGCACTTTGAGTGTGTAGCCAGATTGAGACCTACCCATCCTGGCCAGGCAGTCCTGGGGTGTCCTTCCCACAGCTCCCGTGTGTGTGTGTCCGATCTATGGCCCCTGCCCCACAGACTTGTACTCTCACTGTCCCCGTCAGCACCCATGGGCCTTTGGCTTGGGATGGGCTTGGGGTTATGGGGCCTGGGAGGCTGCTAGGAGGTCTTAGTTGGGAGTTGTGGAGCTTGGCCCAGAGATTTGGGGTGTTAGGGCTGGGGGACCCCAGCGACTAGCTGTCCTGTTCTCAGGAGGGTGTGTGAGTGGAGTCTCTGCTCCAGTATTGCCCAAGACCTGTAATTCCAGGAAAGCTGTGTATCCTTTCCTCTGCCCAGGTTGGCCTTTGGGGTTCAGAGTGGGTCTGGGGTCAGGCCACCCCCTCCCTGCAAGCAGGAACCAGGTGTCCCTGAACCCTCCTCTGTGCACAGCTCCCCTCTGCATGCCCAGCACCTGGGCACCACCCAGGGCACAAGGGGCAGGGGCCTTGCTGGGGGAGGCCCTCTGCCGCCTCCTCCCTGCCAGGGGTACGTGCGTCCTCACATGGGATGCAGGCCTAGGCCCTGGGATCTGTGTGCGTTCCCAGGGTCTGTGTGAGCGGTTCCCGACCGGTGGGCCGTCTCAGCTCTCCAGCAGGGAGCCCTGGGGCCGTGGTTCCTGGCTGGTGCTGTTCACCAAACGGCAGACAGTGAAAACCACCAGCCTGCCCCTCATTGTAGGTGAGAGAGCCGCCCGCCACAACCCCCGCCGCCGGTCCTGGCCTCCGCTTCCTGACGGGCCTTCCAGGCGCCTGGGAAGAGTGAGCAGTGCTCAGCCAGCCCTGCGAATCCTGTTTGTCAGATTTGGTTAATTTCTCCTCCTTGGGCTTCCCCTTGTGGGTGGGGCAGGGAGAGGCCCAGGCCAGAGTTAGGGGAGCAGAGCCCAAGGGGAGAGGTAGGGTAGCAGCTGCCTGCAGGGAGCCCTCGACCCCCACTCCCCCACCCCATACGGGGTACCCAGCCTCTGCCCGCATGCCCTCTGTCTCCAGCTTGGAAGGGCAGCCAATCCTTGCAACACTGCAGAGGCAGGTAGGGACCTGCCCATCGTGTAGCCAGTGGCGGTGCAGGGAAGTTCCTCCCAGGGCCCTGGGCTTGGCCCTGCCCTGGAGTCTGCAGTCTTTGGAAAGCTTTGTGGCAGCCTTGTCCCAGGGGAGCAGAGGCTTTGAGGAGCCTGGCCTGCTCCCAGGTGTGCGATAAGCCTTGATCATGGCCAGGTTTTGAGGGGCAGCCACATGCCTTCTGGGATGGCTTCTGGGCCTTGACATCTTCCAAGAGAGGCAGGCAGTGCCCCTCCCTGCAGGGAGCCAGACCAAGGCCTACCTGAGTGCCCGCCTCTGACTGGGCTCCTTTTCCTGTGACCAGGAAGGTGCGAACCCTGCTGGTCTGCTCCTTTCCCTGCCACCCTGGTGGGCTGTGGCGGGGTGGGGGCCTTCTTGGGAAGCACCACACCTTTGCCCAACTTTCTCGCCCCCAACCCTGTGGGGCTGGGCAGGCTGGTCCCGAGGAGGGGGGGACCGTGTCAGGCTTTTGCGGGTGACCCCCATGGAGGGAGCAGGAGGCTGCAGGCAAGTTAACCCCTCTGAGCCTTCATTTCCTCCTCAGCGAAGTGGGGAGCATAAGGTCTTACCTTGTTGGGTTTTTGTAAGGTGGAGGAGAATCGTCTGGCTCACACCTGGAACCACGGCGGATGTGGCAGTGGGGCTTTGTGGGTCCTGCCAGGCTGGCGATGAACAAAGGCCCCTGATGGGCAGCCCGGCCGGGGCCAGGGGAGGTGGGGGGCCCCACGCTCCTGTGTGCCTGCCACCCGGCGCTTCGCATCCGAGAGGCTGGGGACAGTTAGTGCCTGGCTGGAGGGAGTGTCTCCCTATCCCAAGAGAAGGCTGTTGCCCAGCGCCCGTGTCAGGCACATGCTGATCCTATTCAGAGGCTCTTGGCCTAGTCCCCCTTGGGCCTCAGATGGGGAAGGGTAGGCCTTCTCATTGGTCCTGCCGGAGCTGGAGATGGCAGTTGGGCTGGGGGCACCCACACCCTTGCATCTGGGGAGGGCGCTTTCTTTGGGGGGGTGTTGCCATCTGCCTGGGCCTCACCTTGCTTGGGGGCCTGCTCAGCTCTGCCCCATGAGAGTGGGTGTCTCCTGGGGCCTCTCACCTGCCCCCTGCCCCACGGCACTGCCTGCGGCCCTGAACCCCAGTGTCCAGCCCCACTGCCAGCAACCCCAGGTCGCCCTGGGGAGTAGTGAAGGCACAGGGGGCAAACACACAACAAAACACAGCAAAACAAACCCACTCCCACCCCTAGCCCACACCCTCCGTTCCTTATCTGTCCCCACAGCCTGTTGCAATTGCTGTGGGTTGAGAAATGTGATGGAGCAGATAGTCACCCAGGCGCTGAGTCGTCGGGGGCAACTGGGTGGGTTTGGTTCCTGCCCCGGCTGGAGGGCCTTCTGCCCCAGGGAGAAACCTGGCTGGACGTCACTGCTTCAGGGGCCACAGCCTTCTGCCTGGCCGCCCTGGCTCCTTGAAGGTTCCTGGGACAACGGGGCTCTACAGACCCAGGAAGGGCCTTGTGCGGAGCTGGGTCCCGCCTTGCCCCTCTCCTATAGCTGTGTGATGTCAGGCACTTCCTGGGCCTCGGTTTCCTCATCTGCCCTGGACGTGGGGGTGGGGTTGAAGGAGGTGGTTCTGTCTGCAAGGATTGTTGGCAGTGATAGCACAGAGCAGTGAGCCGCAGGCCCAGGGACAGCTGTGTCAGTGGGGAGGGTAGCTTCCGAGGCCCTAGTGAGCCCCATGCCCAGCCTTGGCCCTCGTACAAGGCCCTGCGAGGCTGGGGGATTGGCTGTGGTGGACACAGTCCTGAGCAGATTTTAGGTAGAAAATATCCTCTCCATCCAGAAGTCAACATTTCTGTTAGCTGGAGTGCAGACATGTGCCAGAAAGAAGCAGAAAGGGCCTCCCCCAGGTCAGGGCTTGTGTTCTTAGAAAACTGTGTGTAAATCATGGTTTCTTCATAAGTTTATCAGTTTTGCTCTGACAACCTTTGACCTCTCTTATTGTAGGACTAGACCACAGGGGCAGTTGATAGCAGACCTGAGGTCAGCAGGGAGAAGTGACAGCTAAGGAGGAGGTGGAAAGCACTGATTGTGGCCTGGGCCACTTAGTGAAGTGCTGGGGACACTGCAGTTGTCCACAGTGCCCGCAGGAAAGCAGGTGAGAAAACATATCATGGGCGGCCTGGGGGTTGTTCTGACACTCTGGGGCATGGTGGGAGTAAGGTGTGATGCCCACGTCCATTGTCGTGGCCTGGCAGTGGTTGTCTGCCCACCGAAGGGCCGTCCCCTTCGAGCAGTCCCCATGGAGGCCATGTGTCACTTCTTAGAGGGCTGACACTGGGTGCACTGCGCCCAGCCCAGGCCACTACGTGTGAGCCCCTCTCCTAGGGCAGAGCCGAAATGGCCAAGCTCTGTTCAGCCTAGTCTGGGTGTCCTGGCCTGGTGAGTGTCCTGGCCTGATGAGCCTTGAGCTGGGCAGAAGGTCAGTCAGGCTGTCAGTGGCCACTTTCAGGCAGGAGATGGGCGAGGCTGCAGAGTTGGAGTGAGGGGCAGGACACGGGCCGTCCGAGGTCCGTCAGCGTGGTCTGGGATGGAGCTCTAGGGAAGGCTTCTTGCGGGTGGAGACCATCTGCAGGTCCAGACAAAGGCCTAGAGTTGAGGGAGGGCTTCTGGATTCCTGTGCGGCTGTCAGGAGCCGGGGCTGGGCAGGTCTCAGAGATCCCGCACAGGGCCGGTACTTGACCCTCTTGGAGCCAAGAAAGCGCTGTGTGCGGGAGCCACGGAGGTCCAGTTCCAGGGAATTCTCCAGGAATCTAGGCTTCTGTTTGGCTGCTGAGGTCTCTCCCTACCCCGCCTCCGGCCCTGCTTGTCAGCAGGACTGGGCAGGGCCTCTGAGCCCTGCCAGAGACAAGGCGTTCCCGGGGCAGGCCCGGGCCAGAGCCGGGGTCTCCGTGAGATGTTGGCGGCAGCGTTGGGAACGCCGGCAGGTCTGAGCCCGGCCTGTGTGTGAAAGCATGCCGCGTGTGCGGGCAGAGGGCCAGCAGCCCTGTGATTGGCTGCTGTGGGCCCCGGGGGTACGGGGGATGGGGTTCCCAGCGTTCCCCCGAGCCCAGTAAGGCACAGAGAAGGGGGCAGGTGCCCTGTGGGCTGAGCTGGAATTGCCAAGAGACTCAGCTCCCCCCAGGGTGGGGATTTTCATTAGGCTGTGCCCCCACCTGCCCTCGCCGGGCACCTTTTGGTTCAGGAAGCACTTAGCACCTCCTGGGTACAGGGGAAGCTTGGGGTGAGGCCCAGGGGGAGACGTGGGTCTGCAGCCAGATGAGGGGGCTAGGAGAGGCTGGCAGAGGGCGGGGCCCAGGAACGGCTTCGGGGAGCTCTGCAAGGCCGTCTGTAGGTCAAAGCGAGGGAGGCGAGGTGCTCCTGTCGGGCCGGGGGCTGAGGGACGCCTGCTGCACCTGAGGGTGCCTTAGAACCGACGTGAAAGCCACTGATCTCACCGTACAGCTGGGGAAACAGGCCCATCCTTGAGGGCCTGGTGGGGGTGGCCCAGCCCTGGAGACTTCAATGGGGCTGCCTGGGGACCTCTCGGGTTTTGGGTAATTATCCAGCAATAATCAGCTAATTAATCTGTGCTGGTGCCCACCCACCCCTCCCCGGGCACTTTCCATCTCCCTTCCCCTTCCTCCAGCCCCTCTTCTCTCCAGCGCTCCTGCCCCGGGCGCCTGCCTCACCTGGGCTTGCCTCCCTGTTGCTCCCAAACGGATTCCGTAAGTCTTCTGTGTGGTTTTGCCTCTCTGGAGGGTGCTGGACTGGGGAGCGCGGACCCTGTGGGAGGCGGTGTGGATACCCCTCCCACCCCCATTAGTGGGCCTGGATGGATTTTTCTTGAAGATTGGTAAATAAAGATTCCTCACTCCCTCTGCTGAATAAATAGGGACCCAGTGACCACTGTGGCCTCTGTCCCCGGAAGGATAGTACATGTGGACCTGGGGGGCGGGAAGCAGGCTGTCTCCCCTGAGCCGGGGTTCGGAGGGTCCTGGGACAGCTCTTGGGGCCCGACTCCTCCCGGGTTCGGATCTGGGCGCTGTGGGCCCGGCCGCGTGCCTGGCCCTGGGGCCTCCCCAAGCTCATTTCCTTTCCTGAGGGACTGGGCCCCGCATCCAGCGCCCCGCTTCTCATCGCTGCTGCCCCAGTGGGCCACTGCCCTTCAGTTTTTTTAGAGGTGAGCTGCCCTCTCAGGCCTCAAGTAGGGGGCCTGCCTTGTCGGGGGCTGAGCCTGGGACCTGGGCCTGCTGTGCGGTGAGTTCCGGCCTGGATCTCCCGGAGGGAATAGCCCCTTCTAAGCCCCGGAGTCCCTGAGTGCTGCCTGTCTGTGGGGGGAAGGCCGAGGGGAGGGTCCCGGGCTAGGAGCAGCTCCCATCCCCTGTGGCTTTCCCCTGCTCTGGGATCCGGAGCCCCCGTGGGTGGTCTGGGGACCCTGGAGGCCTGGCAGGATCGCCTTCTACCAGGGGAAGCCCCCACACCATGCTTGGCTTGGGCCCACCGCTCTCTCCGAGCCCCGATGTGGCAAGTCCCCCTCTCCCCAGCTCTGCTCAGATGGTATCTGATGGGAGAGAGCTGGCCTTTCAGCAGTAGACTTGACTTTCCCATGTGCCTTGCCGTCTGACTCATCAGATTAACGCAGTGACCATTTTGCTAATTCATTCATAAACTAATTGATTCTGGAACTTTCTCTGAGTTAGGCAACCGGCCTCAGAGGCAGAAGGGAACTTGGAGATTCTGTTTAATGTTCTCATTTCACAGGTAGGGAAACTGAGGCAGTTCCACACAGCCCTGCCCCTCCTGGACACTGTCCCAGGTCCCGTGACCCAACATGGCTGAGGGCCTACTGTGTGCAGAGGCCCATTTGAGGACCTACCCCACCATCATGGTGTGTCCACCACGTCGTCGCTCCCTGAATCTTCCATGCTGCCCCCCGCTCTCTCCAGCACAGTTGATCCCGGTGGGACTGGGCCAGCAGTGGCAGGAAAGTGCAGGTGACAAATGGGGCCGTGGGCACTGAGGTGTTGCGGCTCCCAGGGACTAAATGCCTCTAAGGCGCACGATTCATCAGTGACTCAGCGTCAATGGTCATGCTGTCATTTGCTGGTAATGAGCTTTTTCATACTTTAATTTGTGTCTCCTAATTGCCGAGCAGGCGTCTAAAGGCTCTGATTAAAATCAGAGGGACTCTGAAGGTTTCTTGTTTGGAAGCAGGCCTGTGGCTCATAGAGCTGCTCACTGTCTGCCCAAGTGACCAGGTGATGGTGGAAGTTTTCAGAGCAAGAGCTCAGAGCCAGAGTGCCTAAGGCCTGCTCCTGATCTGACCTGGAGTCTAGACTGTAGATTGGGGACAGCAGCCCCTCTCTCGCCTGCTCTGAGTGCCTGGGAGCCAGGGCGTTCCCACAGCCTGGCTGGGCTGGAGTTTCTGCGCCCGTGGGACAGCCCCACAGCACAGCCACCAAGCTTGGCCTGGCTGCCAGGTTGGGGGGGCGCCCCAGCTCTGGCCCTCTCCCAGCCCTGAGCTTGCCCCAGCTTGTACCACCTTTCTGGGCCTTTGCCCCACTGCCGTGCGTTGGGAAGTGAGCTGTGCTGGTCTGTGCTGTTCACGACACTCTGCTCGTGCCCTCAGTGGGTCCCCATCAGCCTGTCTCAGCTCTGCCTTAGCCAGGAGCACGCACCCAGGCTGACCTTCCTGCCTGGACTCCGCCCCCAGGGGTTCTTGCTCATGTCTTAGGCCAGAGGTCTGTGCTTGGGAGGTGGGGGGTGGACGGGGCATCTCCTGGATCCCTTGCTGAACTGGGGTCCGTGTCAAATGCTCCTGCAGCCCACTGTGTTTCTCCCTTACAAGCCCCATGTTTTGTGGCTAGTCTAGTGTCTCCCTCACCCCTGCCAGACTGAGCCTGGAGAGGGCAGGGGCCAAGCTGACCATGCCCCTGCTGTGTGCCCAGCACCCAGCACTGTGCGGGCCTTGCGCCCAGTGAGCACCCAGCACCAGGCTGTCAGGCCTCCGTGGGATGTGCTGCATGAATAAAGGGTTGTGTTCCGTAACAGCCTCCAATGGCTGGGCCACGCTGTCTCCCCTCGGTGGGCGCACGTCTTCTCAAACATTTCACTGAGCCAGGGGCTGGGCTGGGCCTGGAGGCCCGTGTGGTCATTTCCTTTGAGAAGGAGAGGCCAGAGGCCCTACAGAGTGACTCTCAGAATCTGTGTTGGAGCTGAGCCCACCCGCACTTCCCAGGCGTCCCTCAGGTGGCTGGCGTGAGGGCCAAGACTGGTGGGGCTTCTCCTTGGGCAGAAGCCCCTGCCCGCGGGCCTCATTCCTAGCCTGCAAGTAAGCCTCGCTCACAGCACTTTCATTCAGACCAGAAGTGTTTACTGTCCCAGCCATGACACCCTTCCTGGGCTCCCGGGCCCCAGTCTGGCTGAATCCTTGCTGTTCTCAATGAGAGGAGGATGTGGGTGGCCCCAGAGCTGGTGCCCCTTCCTCCCACCCGGTTACTCCTGACAGAAGCCTGGAAGCTGTCCATTGTGGTATGCTCGTCCACCCCTCTGGGGGGGCACCAGACACTCACTCCCCACAGTCTGTACCTGGGCACCAGGACCCTTCTGGGGCCATCCTGTGTGGTGACGGTCGTAACCCGGGTGATGGCTGCAGGCAGGTGGGCAATGAGACATCAGCTCTCTCTGTTCCCTGGTGGTGGAGGGCTCCCCTGGGAGCTGAGCGCTGGCTCTGGGAGGCACAGGCCCTGCCCGCCCACCTCCTTCCCCACCAGGAGGGAGCGGTGGAAGGCATCCATTTAGAGGATCAACTAATTTCACAGCTCACTGGTTTCCCATCTTGGCGCCGGCCCTAATGGGCCTGGGGTGGACCTTGCAGGCTCTCCGCTGGGTGCCTGTTGGCCTGTTCCCTGTCCCTCACCCCTGCAGGGGTGCCTGTCTCTGTGAGGCTCTTGACTGCTGTTGGGTTTCTGGGACTTGTGGGCACCGTCCAGGCAGGCCCCAGCTGGTGCATGTGGGCAGAGGGTCGTGGAGAGTGGCCGTAGTGAGGACACCATTGGGAGCTGTGTGGCCTGTGCCGGGCTGGGTACCGAGTGCACATTTATGCATGGCTTGTGATAGCGGCTGTCCATCTGCCTGAGCTCCGTTGTCACGTCCCTGGTCCTTGGGCCGGCCCCCTGGGGGAAGGCCCTATGCTGCCCTTGCTGACGGGGGTCCAGGAGGGGCGGGGTCTCTTTGCCTTGGGGCAGCGCCCACTGTCCAGCGCGGGTTGTGGGAGTGCCACATGGTCACTGGCCCGAGTGTAGGGCTTCTGAGCAGGCACAGCCGGTGTGATTTTTGGGTAAAATGCATTCATGCTGCCTTTTGCCAAAACCTTAGGCTCCCAACATTTTCTCATTTCTGCACAGTTTGGGGTCAAAGCCTTACCTGAGAATTTTACAGCTAGGAAAATACAAGGGGTCTGAGGAGGACAGTCTGCACAGCCAGTGTGGTTGCTGTTCGCTCCTCCCCCTTCCCCAGACCTTCCCGCAGCCTGATTTTCTAGATTTTTCCACCCGTGGTGAAGTGAACTGACCTTTTTCTTTAATAAATCTCAAGCTGAATTATGACATCTTCCCACTGAGCTTAGTGTCTGAGGTCCTTGTCTCATTCGTGAAGTCTAGGCTTTCCCGGGCAGTGTGCAGAAGCTGGGGGACAGGAACCTGTGTGTCCAGCCAGGGTGGGAGTTGCAGCGAGATCTGCTCTGTGGACACTGGGGCCGCTGCATAGCATGCAGCCTCTGCCCTGGTGGGGACGCACCAGCTGGTGGGCTGAGAGGCTCCAGGAAGGGCCTGCGGTTGGTGTCTGCCGACAGTAATGCCAGCAGCCCCATCTGGGTGCCTGCCTGTCATGGGCATGGTCCCTTCACGTGTCCCAAAAGCCTGAGGGGTAGTAAACAGCTGGGGAAATTGAGGCCCAGACAGGTGAGGCCAGTATTCCAGCCGGGGCCCTGTCCTGCTCTTGGCCCCCTCCAGAGCTTCTGGGTGGCTGCTGGAGGTGTGGACAGCGGTGGTGCAGCCCCTGGGCCTGGCCTCCTGCCCCTCACCTAGGCTGGGTTCTGCCAGGCAGGGCCAGGGGCACTCCAGGAGTTTGGGGAAGCCCATCTGTGGGGTGTGCTGTGCCCAGCCCTGCCTGTGGTGACTTTGGGCTGCCTGGGACCCAGCTGGGCTTGTTGGGGGGTTGTGGCGAGGAGCTGGGCACATGGCTGGCTTATCTGCCTTGGCCTGTGGCCCACAGCACTTTGATAGATGAGGATCTCTGACCTCTCCTGCTCTGTGCCCACCCTCCCCCTTGCAGAAGAGGAAACAGGCTGGAAAGGCGGTGAAAGTCTCAGGGGTGTCGCCGTGGTCTGGGTGCTGGGGGGAGGAGGGGGTGAGCCGACAGCTCCCACTTGAGGCTGAATGCACAGCAGGCCTCGGGAAAGCCCTGATGGGCTCCACGTCGCAGGACCTGCCCTAGATGGGAAGATGGAGACTTGGGGCACCCTAGGGACTGGGCCGGACCCCCCCCCGCCCTGTCAGCTGTCTCCCCTGGGGGCAGTGGTGCCTGGGCCGGGAGCCCGGGAGGCCTCTGCGTCCTGGGTCCTGGTGTGCTTGGAGTGCGGGCCGACGCTCCTCTGCAGGTGGAGCTGGGCAGGCCTGTCTGCTTCTGCAAAAGCGGCTGCACTGGCGCCCCAGCCTGCGAGCCGGGTGTTCTGGGCTCACCTGTGGGTCTGTGTGCGCCGGCCTCGGTGTGGATGGGGAGCCTGGTGCTCTGTGTGGCCGGGGCCCCCACCCTTCTTGCTGGCCACACCTGGGTGAGGCGGGGCGCCTGGGGCCCGGCAGGTGGGGCTGTGTGTGGACTGGGGCCCTGGCTGTCCCTCCACGGCTTGGCACAGGACAGGACAGGTATCAGCCCAGTAGTTGTGTGTCTGCCCTTGTTGGCTGTAAACGTGGGCCAGGGGCCCGCTGGACTCATGGAGGGGCAGTTGGCACATTTTAGAGAAGGAAGGGGAGATGCATCAGGCAGAAAGAGCCCCCCAAACCCACTCCTCCGTTCACAAGGCCCCCCACCCCGTCCTCCTGTCTAGGTCAGGCCTGATTGGTGGGAGGGATCCCATGCTGGGGCGTGACTGGCTGGAGGTGCACATGCAAAGGCTCAGCAGTGAGCTTGTGGCAGCTGTGACCCGTGGGTCAGGGTCGGGTCAGGGGGACAGCCTCTAGGAGCAGTTTTCTGGCTTGGCCAGAGCCTTACGACTGTATGTAGGACTTTGTCTGGCACCGGCTTTGCACCCCTTCCCTTCTGGGAGGTGCTTCAGCAGCAGTCTTGGGCGAGGAGCTCTGCCCAGTCACAGATGGGCCTCTGAGGTTTGGAGACACCAGGCCCCAGCAGGGCTGGCCAGGATGGGACTGTGGTCCTGGCTGGGTGTCTCCAACATGGGTGCTGCCTGGGTGGTGGTCTCTGGCCCTCGCATGGGCAGGGGCGGCCTGCTGTCCTCCCCCAGCCTTGCTCACCGCCCCATCCAGGTCCACAGCCCTTGGCTTGGGCTCAGGAATCCCACATTATCTCAGGCCATTTCCAGCCTCCAGGGCAGGACGCAGAGCTGCCCCTGTCTCCCACTGGCCACATCTGGAGCATGTTACCCCAGGGTGCCGGCGGCGGAGGGGCGCAGCTGTGGCGGGCTCCCAGGAGGGGCAGCCTTCCCTCCCACGTCGGCCCAGCTGCCCCCGGCCCGGAGCGCTCCCGGGCAGCAAGAGGCTGGCCTTGGGCCATGGGAGGGCAGGGAGACACATCCCCCTACCAACCGGGGGCCTTGGGCCTCTCCACGAGGAACCAGCTTGGGCTGGGGAACCTGTCTCCAGCTGGCCTGCTCTTCCTGTTTCCAGAAGCCGCACCCAGAGGTGCAGAGTCAGGGTCTGAAGAGACAATCCACACAGTGCGTGGGGAACTGAGGTCCAGAGAGGTGGGCCCTGTGCCTGTGGCCTTGCAGAGCCAGGACTGACCTCTTCCCCTAAGGCCAGCTCCTGCGTGGCTGTGGAGGCTGCCCCTCGAGGGGGGCCAGGGCAGTGGTCTCAGTCCTTGGTGGGCAGGTGGCACAGCGCAGCCAAGGAGCCATCCTCCAGGAAGTAGGCTGGGAACCCAGGCGGGCCCTCAGTGCCGGGGCAAGCGGGTAGGGCCGCACTGGGCAGGCCATGCTGGCTTCTCTTGTTGGGGGCTGTGAGGTGTGCCCTGCCTTTCCTGTTTGTCCCAGCTGCTGCGTCCCGGGCCTTGGCTTGACCACCTGTGCAGGGGGCCGGTGGGGGCCACGTGCCCACCAAGGGGCACAGAGAGGTCCTTTGCGCTCCCGGGTGGAGAGCTGTGAGGGACGACGCCCGCGCTGTCCTGCGGTACCGGGTTCGCACCCTGGGCTCCTCCCTTGGCCAGGGCCCCCGCGGGACCCACCTAGCCTGCCCGGCAGCCACTTGGGTTCTGGGACCGGGCTCAGCCGGTAGCTTTTGCTGACCCTGCAGGAGCTGCTAATTAAGCGGATGGCTCGCAGAGCTCCCTGACATCAGTTGATGCTATCGGCCTTGCTGGAGATGCTCTCCCATAGGACACGCCCTGCCTGCTCGCTGTGATTTGTCATTAAACAAACACTGCTTGGTTCATCAGGAAGCCCATTCTCCCCTGGGTGGAGGTGCCAGTGTGTGCGCACAGCTGTGCCCAGGCCTGGGCCACCCAGAAAGGGCACCTTGCTTTGGGGAGCCCGGCTGCAGCATGTGTGCACCTGGATTCCCCTCAGCCCTTCGGGACTCTTCCCACCAGCGGAGGGGCTTGGGCAGGGGGTTTCCGCAGCTTGAGCCCGGGGGGCCCAGGCCTCAGCCTGGGTGACGGCACCCATGTGAACTGCCTCCTTTCCACCCTGGAGTTTGGTTCTCAGACCCCCCACTGGCACCCGCATGAGTACATGGGTTGGGTTGATAGCAGCAAGATGGAATTTCTTCCTGGGCCCTGTCTCTAGAGGGGCCTCCCCCAGGGCAGGAAGGCATGCTGGGTGTGTGGTTCGGCCCGCTCTCAGCTCTGGCCCCACCCATCGCCCCGACGGGCTCAGCTCAGGGCCAGCAGGGGCTTGACAGGATGTGACCAGACCCCATGAGGTGTGGCCCCTTCTGGGAAGAATGGCAGCTGCTCTGCTCCGGCTGTCCCAGGGCTCTGGTGAGGGCCCCCCAGGGACCTGGGGTCCCCCTCCCAGGGCCAGACAGCCCGTGCCAAGGGGCCTCCCCGCACTTTGCTGCAGTAGAGATGGGCCTCGAGTGGTGAAGACCAGGCATCAGAAGGTTCTGGAGAGCCAGCTCTCTTGGCTTTGAATGAGAAGTCAGGTGTCCTGTCCCCCGGGCAGGGTACGTGTGTGTGTGGGCGCACGGAGGATGGCTGCCACACCTCGACGGCCTCCTTGCCCCTCGGGTACTGTCTGGGGCTGGGAGTCCCTGGCCTGGGTTTGATGTCCAGCCTGGAGCAGTGGGGTGACCTCCGGAAGGCCCCTTTTCCTCTCGGGCCACGTGGGTGCCTGCCCCAGAGCTGCCCTGTGACTCCTGCAGCTTCTGGCTCAGAGGCTGAGTTGGGATGCCTTCCTCCCGGTTCAAGGCCCAGTTCAACCTGAAATTTTACAAATGTTGTTTTTGCATAGTTGTACACACGGTTATGTACACACCTGTGAACTCCCACCGGACCCCCAACTCAGGTGTGCTGAACACGACCAGCAGGGTGTCACCTGTATCTTGTTTTGAACGTTTGCTGGGTTTGAAGACCTGTTGGGGTGCTGGGCACGTGGGGAGGGTGTGTCCCCATCAGGGGATGTCTTTGAGGGCCCCAGAGGGGTTTGTGGGGTGCCGTCCACATATACTGGGCCTTGGGGAGACCGGGTCTTCATGTTCTCAGACCTGAGCTTGAGCCCTGGCTGTGGTGTCAGCTGGCGTCACAACCACGGGCGATGCTCTGAAGGACCTTGCCAGGCAGGGCTGGCTTTCCTCCTGCAGGCTCCCCTCTGGCTGGCTGGTCCTGCTGCTCAGAGCACCCGGCCTCTGCTGGCCTGGCCAGCTTCTCTTGTTCCTGGCGGTCCGTGAGGCCTTTCGTGTCCACAGGGTCCAGACTGGGCCTCCCCATTTGTGACCCCTACTTGTGTACTGTCTCCCCCAGTGGGTTCCCTGCCATGTCCCTAGATCGAGAACCATATCAGGTGTAGGGTGCATGGTCCCCTTGTTTGAAGTTCTGTGTCTGGTGGAATGGCCTGGCCCTGCAAAGCTTTCTGGATTTCAGAGCGTCTCATGGTGTACGGCCTCAGTCACCCTTCTTTGTTGTCCCCAACTGGACATGGTGCTGGACACTAGGGTGGGGGCACCCGGGCAGAACTGTGGTCCCTTGGAGGCCTCTGTGGCAGTCGGCAGGGTGGGGGGGACCAGCAGGGGCAGGACCCAGGGGGCCTGGTGCACAGCCTGGCTCGGGCCACGGAAGGGCGAGTCAGGGAGTGGATGCTCCTGGGCCACACATGCTAGGAGAGGGTGCTGCCAAGATGGGGCCTCCTTGCTGGGTGGCTGGTGGAGGGCTGCTGCCGTCCAGGTGGGCAGCACCCGCTGGCTGGGTGCCCTCTGCTAATGGTGGGGTATCTCTCAGAGGCCCGGGTGGAGGCTGCAGTGGGCAGTGGGCAGTGGGCTTCCTCAGCCTGATGGCTGCCATGTGGACAGTTTGGCAACCCAGCAAATGGGCTGCTCAGGCCCGGGCCCAGGCTGTGGCAAGGGGGCTCCAGCTCCGTGGGCACTTTCTCTTTCCGGAACTTGGTCTCCCCTGAGCTCTGCCCCTGGCAAGGCTGCAGAGAACTCCCGTCCCATCCCTGTTCCACGGCCACGGTGTGGAGGCTTGGAGCAGAGCCTGGTGGCCTGATACTTGGTCTGGTACCTCCAGGCCCACTGGGCCTGCAGCCTGGCCCAGGGATGCGAGGGACAGGCCGCTGGGGTGGCCTTCGTTTGTACATTTGACGTGACCTAATCCTTGTCTCCACGTTTCCCCGAGGATGAGGGCTGGCACCCAAGCCTGGGGGTGGCCAGGGCAGCCGGGAGCCCTGTGGCTGGGCAGGCAGGCGGGCGGTGCACGAGCTGGCAGAGGCCCTTTCCTGGGTGCTGCGTGTCGAAACCAGTCGCTGACGCGGCTGGCAGTGTCGAAATACGTGCTCGTGGGTTTCCCAACATCCTGCCTGGCTGTCACAGGATTGGGTGTCAGGAGCCTGGGTGCCAGGGCCGGCCTGGGCCTCCCTCTTGGAGTGCCTGTCTCCTTGTGTCCTCCCTAGGGAGATGAAGGGGCGCTGCCCTTCCCTTCCTGCTGCCCAGGGCGCTGGCCGAGGTCGTGACATTGGGGCAGGGTTCCGTGACTGTGGGCCCACATCATCCTCGTGACCAGCGCACTGATGGAAGCCACTTGGCTTAGAGTAGAGGGGGATTTGTACCTCGCAGTCCCGGGCAGGAAGGAGCGGGGGAGGGTGGCAGCAGCCCCTGTGCCCTTCGAGGGAGTGCCCTGCCCTGGACGTGTGGGCCCCTCACTGGGCTGGCCCCTGTCTTGAGGAGACATGGGACGTGGGAGGCCTCGGGCAACACCGTGACATCATTTTCCCTTTGGCCAGAGTGGGGCCTGGTGCCCCGGACTGCCTGCGAGGGGGCGGGTGGTGACCGTGGTGCTTGCAGATGTATTGGTTGTCCCCTGTGCTCCACGCACGGGGCTTCAGGGGGATGTCCTCCTTGGGGAAGGCATTCTTAACGCTCAGAGTTGAGTGGAGGAAACTGTGGCTCAGAGAGGGCAAGTTACCTGCAGGAGGCACACAGCCAGCAGGCAGGGAGCCAATGTCCAGGTTGCTGGAATGGCAAAGGCTACTTTCTCTGGGACTCTGCGGGGTCAGACTGGGAAGAGATCATACAGTGGGAAAGGACACCTTGGGGCACATCCTGGCTCTGCTCTTCAGAGCTGTGTGACCTTAGGCAAGTGGCCCAAGATCTCTGGTCCTCGAGGGGACTCTGCTGGCCTAGGCATTGGGCTGGTTGAGCGTGTTTCCAGTCTGGCTCTCTGGATGAAGGAGAAGGGGAGCGGGCTCAGGACCACCTTTCCTAGAGAGGTACGGCTGCAGACCCCAGCCAGGTCCCTCTCCGGCATGCGGGTTGGGGTGCTGAGGTTCCTGGAACTTGTGGTCAGGCGTTGCCCAGCCGTGGCGTCTGCCCGTCCGTCACCCGTCAGCAGGGGAGGGGCCCTGAAGATGAGTCTCTTATAGATGGATGAGGAAGCCGGCGCCCAGAGAGGGTGAGGGGCTGGGCCTGGGCTACACAGGAGGTACCGCGAGTCCTGGGCCTGTGGAGAGGGGCTGCCGGAAGCGCTGGTAAGGTGGGAGTTTCAGAGGTTGGTGTGGGCGGACAGTGTGGTTCCTGCTGGCAGCACAGAGCACCTTACCTTCACTTGGGCTGGGAATGTCAGTAAAGGGACGATGGGGACCCCTGGAGCGGCCCTTCGTTATCGAGCACCGGCTGCATACCAGGATCGCAGCGGATGCCAGCCTGCTTCAGCAGCTGTCAGTTTACTGGGCCCAATTTATGTCCTAAAACAACCCCCTTTAAGGTTTATTAGCCCGTTTTCCAGATGAGAACACTGCAGTCTAGAGAACTGGTGTTGCTCATGTGGTTCCTGGCGAGGAGGATGTGGGGCTGGACTTGGACCTCCATCTCGATGCCTCCTGGTGCCAGGTGTCCATAGCATCTGTCTGCTGCCCTCGCTCCTTTGTGCTCTGTGGGGTACAGCTGCTCTCACGGAGCGTGTGTATGCAGGTCCTTCCGGTCCCCCAGCCACGCACAGAGTCCAGGGGCTGGTCTGGGGGGACATAGGAGTCTCCTGTGTTGTAGCTGGAGGGAGGCAAGTGGTGCTTCCTACAGGAAGCCCTTCTTGATGTCTAGACCCAGACAGCATGCCCCTCCTGCTGCCCCATCCCTGACTGACTGACGGTGCCCTTTGGGCTCCTGGGAAAGGCTGTCCTTGTCTGGCTGTGGACTGGGCGTCCCTGTGCAGGGCCTGTTCTTGGCAAGAAGGCAGTGGGAGGGGAGTGGGTGTCCCACTAGTGGGCACTCTCTGACATGCAGAGGGAGCTGGAGCTGAGGGCACCATCCCCTTTCTGAGGACAAGGACACTTGAGGCCATCAGGGCTGAGTCACGTGCCCACAGCCCCACCCAGCTGTGAGTCCTGCAGCCTGTGGGCCACCTGCCCCATACCACCTGCGGGGACAGATGAGGAATGACCAGCTTTGTGGCCACTCGACTCCCACTGCCTCGTAGCTAGCGACATCTCTTTGCAAAGGGGAAAGAGAGGCTCAGAGAGGTTGTTGATCCTGCTTGGGGCTGCACAGCTTGTCAGTGCCTTGGGGTCTTTCTGACTGGTTCTCTAGGATGGTGGTGCCTCTTGCAGTCTGCGCTGGTCCCTCCTCACCCTCTCACCCACACCCCATCCATCCATTTAGTAAGTCTTTAAGTGGTACCTGCTGTGTGCCAGGCCCTAGGCTGTACCCCAGGAATGCCCCAGGACCTAGCTGTGGCTCCTACCCTTGGGAGCCCCCCAGACCTCGGCAGCCTTAGACAGGTGGGCTGGGGGCACCCTGCAGCATGGTAAGTGCCCTTTGGGGGGTATGTAGTTGAAGAGGCCCCTACCCTGGCTGGGAGGATCAGGAGGGCTTCCTGGAGGAGGTGTTTTTGAAACAGGGCTGGAGGGAGCCTGGGGCCGAGTAGACGCCCAGGGAACGGCATGTCCCAGCCTAGAAGTGAGTGAGCTGGTGCGTTCCTGTGGGCTCCCAAGGCTGGGGGTGGAAAGTGGGCAGTCCAAGAGAGCACGGGGGCAGCGTGGGAAGGGCCAGAAAGCCCCAGGGGCAGGGCGGGACAGAGGTGTGTGCTGCGGCTGGGCTTGGCCTGGGCCCTCAGGAGACCTTCCTGCGTCGGGAGTTGCAGTCCTGGCGTGGAAGATGGGAGAGCTTCCTGGAGGAGGCCGAGGGGTCCCCTGGTGGGCCTCAGCCCTTTCTGGAGCTCCCAGGCAGCTGGTGGAGGCTTTCAGACAGGCCCTGGCCCATAGTGAAGCCTGGTTCATCCTGGGGTCAGCCTAGGGCCTGTTTGTGTGGGCTGGTGTTGGCGGAGTGGCTCTGGGTCCGCTGTCTCATCTTACAGCTGAGGACAGGCTGGGCAGTGGGCCGGCCTGGGGCTGGGCCGGGGGCTCCCGGTCCTCTGAGGCTCCTAACAGCTCACTGCGGGGAGGGCTGGGGGGGTCTGAGGGTGGTGGAGTTTTGGGGAAAATCAAATCTGTGTTTGGCTTGGAGAGCACGTTTGGTGGGAGTTTGTGCACATGGCTCATCAGGGAAATGCTGGAAAAAAAAAAGGAAAAAACCCCCAAACCACCACTCTGCAACTCTGTTACTGAAGCCAAACAAAGGAGTGAGAACCAGCCACAGCGCCCCACCACCCAAGGTCAGCACTGCTGGCGTCTTGCTGTGGGTCCGGCCTTTGTCCTCCAACAGGAAAGCTAGAAGATGGCGTATCTTGGTTTTTATTATAACTTTTTAAACAAGAATGGCACACAGGTTTTTGGTTTCTGTCAAAGTTGGGGTCTCCTGTAGGAAGGAGGGACTCCCCTCTTTTTGGGGAGGAAGGAGGCCGCCTCTTGGTGGGACGGGCCAAGCCTCCTCCCGGCTGGTGGAGAAGGAGCAGATTGCTCCTGGAGATGCTGTGGGACACTTTGGACCAGGGCTCTGGTCCTGCTCTGGGGGCATTGCCCAGGGCTTAGGGGATGCTCGGAGCTTCCAGGCCGCCAGCAGGGCATGTGTGGGGCAGCGAATGCCACGGCCCATCCTACGACTGCCCTCAGTGGCCTCTTGCCCCCGTCACCAGTGCCCCGACGTCAGCTCCTTTGGCCCCGCCCCCCCACTGCACCTGCCCCCCCCATCCCAGCTCCTGTGCCCCGGCAGCCAGGGTTCCCTGTCTGGCCTGCCACTGAGAGCTGGGTTAGCCTGGGGCAAGCTGACCTCTGTGTGTCTGAGCCTCACTTTCCCCTCTGCTGTGGAGTTTGGAAAGCGCTGAGTGAGGTGCATGTACCGAAGGGCCCAGTGGGGGCCCCTGCGTGGGGGTCGGGAGGGGATGGTCAGAAATCGCCTGCCTGCCACTTACACATGGGTGTTGGGCTCGGCAGGAGCCTCTCCCAATCAGTAGGCTTAGGGGAGGGGCCTGCCTGGCTCCCTGCACCTGGGACCAACTAGGGGTCTGCACACTGCAGAGTGTGGCCCCAGCAGAGTCTGAGGGCTGCAGGGACCGCAGCAGAGGGCCGAGGTTATGGGGTGGCGGTGGGGGTGGTTTCCGGCCTGTGGAGTTCTGGACTGGGTGGGCCCAGGATGCTAGCGCTTCCCCACAGCTGGCTGGATAGGCGGCTGGGCTGACCTCTGGGCTGAGTGCGGTCTGTACATGCTGGCCCCAGGCCCGCCCTCTGTCCCAGACGTGCTCCCTGACATCCTGGCCTGGGGTGAGCCCAGTCAGGGGCTGTCCCTGGGAGCAGGGACCCTGGCCAGTAGGGGCCCAGGCTTGCCTCTCTGAGCTGGGGGCCAGGGGAGCCCTGCCTCCACTCCTGGGGCCCCTAGCAGCATGAGCAGTTACTGCTCTCAACCAGCAGTGGTCACTGGGTCACCAGTGGGCAGAGCTGGCCAGCCTCCGAGTCCCCCTGTGCCGCCCCCCAGTGCAGGGGTGATGGCCTGTCCTCATGACCTCCTGACCAGGGAGTGGGCAGCACTGGGGGTGGCGTGGCCCCCGCCCATCCGTGGCTCTCAGGCCGAGGCCCAGAGAGGTGCAAACCCTCTGCTGCCAAGCGCCTGCTGAGGGCAGGCCCCCATTTGGAGCTTGCCTGTGCCTGGAGGCATCACATGACTGCGGTGAACTGCACGCATCGTTCAGGTTCACGTGTTCGGCTCCCTGGAGAGCAAGAGTGAGCCGTCCCAGGTCCCCTGAGGTCCCTATCAGCCCAGCTCACCTCTGTCATGACTTCGGTCACCCTGTCGCTTGTCTCTTCTTGGACCTCTTGGCTTGTTATACCTGTGGGGAGCCCAACCCCACCTCGGTCAGCGTCAGGACGAAGGCGCAGGCTCTGAGCACCCTGGGTGGAGCTGCAATGGAGCTGGGCCCAGTCCGCATGCACCATCTCCACTATGTGTAGGATCTGGGGGGAGTGAAGAGCAGCCTGTTCCTTGAGAGATTTAGAATTTTTAATCTGGGGCCTGAATTCTTTTTTCTCTTCTGGGTGTGTGTGTGTGTTGGCTGCAGGTCCTTGCTGCCCAGACCAGCTTGTGTCATGCCCCCTGGGGCCTGGGGGGTGATGGGAGGTGGTAGGGTGCTGAGCGAGGCCCCTGCTCTGGCGTGGCAGGGCCAGCTTGGGGCTGGACAGGCCCGGAGGTGCCCTGTGATGCTGCCGCTGTTCTGTCCTCCTGGATGACTGGTGGATGGCACTGCTTCGGTGGTGATCTGGCTTCATGCCAACTGTGTTTGGGATTAGGATCATGCTTAGCCGGAAGCTGGCAGCTGCCACATGTTCTGGGCAAGGCCAGGGAGGGACCGGCGAGGCCCAGGGGTGCCAGGCCACCTGCGGTGTTCCTGCATGATGGTTGTGCCCAGGGCCCTGCCCAGGACCCTGGCCCCACGCCTGTGGGGGGTCCCAGTAGTTTAACTCTGGCCCCCTGAGTGGTCTGCAGTCCTGGCTCTGGAAGGTGGAGGAGGAGAGGTGGCCTGCTCCCTGGGGATGCCGGCCTGGAGGAGAATGAGGGTGCTGTCTGGGCTGCCGGCTTGGAGCCAGGCTCCGGTGTGCCCAGGGAACAGGCCAGGTCCCTGCCCCATGGAGCTGTCCTCTGAGGGCACATTCGCCCAGGCAGACCTTGGCAGGACCTGGGGCAGGGCCGGGTGGTGGCTGTCCGCCTCCTCAGCCAGCTCAGGGCCGTCGTTCACCAGGTTCTAAGGCCTGCTCTGTCACCGCCAGAGGGGTGGGAGCCTCCGACCCATGGGTGCCCTGCCCAGCTGCCCTGCTGCAGACTTGGGGTGTGTGGAGGGGGGTTGGTTCCCTGCGCACCGAGGGCTCTGGATCCCAGAGGCACCTCCACTTGCTGCCGGTCCTTCTGCCTCCAGGAGTCCAGGGGCAGGCCTGCTGCAGGCGGCCCTCCCGCCCCGTCCGCATGTGCCTGCGTGAGTCCTTCAGGCTGAGCACGGGGTGGGAGCAGGCCTCACTTGGCTGTCACTTTGCTCTGTTTCCTCAAGTCAGATTGTCCTGCTCCATCCTGTGCCCGGAAGAGAGGCTTGCTTCTGTCCTCCGGCGGGGCTGTGAGCCCCTTGCCTTCCCTCGGTGTGGGTGGGGCCCGTGCCGCCATCTGTCCGTCAGTCAGCAAACAGTGACCGCCGGGTCTCTCTCCTGCTGAAACAGCTCTTGGGATTTGGGGCCTGCTCGCAGATACTTCCTCTGCAGCAGGACCTCATGCTGTTCCCTGTCCTGCCTGCTTATCCTGGTCCCTTGGCCTTTCTTTCTCCTTCAGTCCCTATCCCCATTTGCCTGCACCGGGGGAGGCCCCTGCTTCCTGGGGTCTCTGTCCGCTTCCTGTGGGCTTCCCAAAGGTGGGACCCAGGCCTGCCTCCTGTTAGTGCTGGTCATCTGGGGCAGCAGCGGCTACTCAGGGGACGGGTGACTGGGCGTGGGGGATGAAGGGGGCGCAGCCCTGAGGTGGATGCCCGCACCGTGGGTTCCTGGGGTGCTGGGACAAGGCCTCCTTTGCTGCCTGGCTGTCTGTGGGGCCCGCGTCTGGGGCCTGTGTTCAGGGGGGGCCTTGATGGGGGCGGCGGAGAAGGGCTGCCAGCCCTGGGGTAGTGAGCCAGGCATTGCACGTGTTGCCCCATGGCCCTTCATGTCAGAGGCCAGCTCTGGCCCTTTGCGCTGAGGTGTGACTGCCTGCCCTCTTGGAGGTATGGCCCACTGACTGCCCCTGGCTGCTGGCAGGGCCTCACCTCCTCTATATCCCCGCCTTCACAGTCCCACTCATTCCTGGGAGGCGACAGGACACCCCTGATTGATGGCTGAGACCTTAGCCCTGCCTGAGCAGAAGCCTCATGTGGCCTGTGGCCTGCCCGCCTGCCCAGTCCCCCAGGGTGAAGCTCGGTGGGGAAGGGTGGTAGCCCTGGGCCTGGATTTGGAGGGTCCAGCGCCCGCCCTGGTTGGTTAGACTGCTGGCCTCTAGGCCGGGTGAGTCAAGGAGGGAAGCCTGGTCTCAGCCCGCAGGCCTCTGTCCTCTGGGCCCTTGGGGCCTTCAGGCCTCCAGGATTGGGGCTTCGGCACCGCAGGGGCTGTGTTTCCTGTGCCACTTGCCTAGCTGGCCTTCCTGCCCCTTCCGGGGCCCCTCCATGGCACAGGTCTGTCTGGCTCCACACTGCTGGGGTCACCAGTTCCCAGGCCTGCCCTGTCGTCCGCTGCCATCAAGTCTGGACAGGCGTGTGTGTTCAGGGCCGCCTCCCTCGTGGGGGCCAGGTGGCGAGCCGGTCTTGTGACTCACACGGATCCTGGGATGGGGGTGGGGAAGGCCTGGCTGCAGGCTGACATGCTGAGACAAGCCGCCGGCCTGGCACGGGCGAGCAGGTGGAGTAGGGTGGGAGGGGGCCTGTCGGTGGCCTCCCTGGGAAGCTGGGCCATGGGCCAGATCTCTGAGACCTGGCCTCCCACAAGGGCCTCTCCTGCTGGGGCGCAGGCCTGCCGACTGGGTCAGGAGTCTGGGAAGAGCGGGCGCCTCTCCAGATCCGTGCTCCCCAAGGAGCAGGTGCTGCTTCGGCACCCACCTCTCCAGTGGACAGAAAACCTGCCATCAGTGGGGAGGGGCAGGCAAGCCGACAGGATCCAGCCCCTGGTCGGGGGGGTCGGTGTCCTTGACATCTAGGAGCAGACGTGGCCAGGGTGGCGAGTCTGAAGTGGTGACCCTCCACCCTTGTATCAGGGCGCCACCGGGCCAGGCCCCAGCCCTCCTGCATCTGTGCCCCCAGCCGGCTGGGCTGTCCTGTCCTGGGCTGATGGGAGGGAATTTGCCACCCAGCCTCCCTGCACCGTCCAAAGACCCGTCACACCTGGTTCTGGGGGTCTGGGGGCCAGAGGAAGGGCCTCTGGGGTCAGGGGCTTAGAGCTGCAGGAGACCTGAGGTTGGTGACAGCCCCTCCTCTGTCCCACTGCCCACTTCGGGGCAGAGATGGCAGCGCCTCAGGACATGGTGGGGGACCAGGAGGCTTGTACGCCCTCGCTGTGGGGGGTGGTGCAGACTGGTGTGGGCAGAGTCAGAGCTGGGGGCCAAGCTGGCAAAGCCTCTTGCCAGCTGTGTAACCTGGGAAGAGCCTTTCAGGGAAGAGCCTCTGACCTTTGGAAGGCCGTCTGGGTACCACTGTGAGGAAGGATGGATGTGTGGGCTGGGCTGTCGAGGGAGGTCCTGGGGGAGCTGGGGGGTGGCTGGGGCAGATCTGAGGCTGCAGAGGCTTTGGATGGGTAGTGTGGCTGGGCGTGGGGACAAGTGGGCCAGGCCTGTGACAACCCTGCCTGCCCTGAGAGCCTGCAAGTCTGGGGCAGTGGGCTCAGACCTAAGCTAGCATCTACAGGGCTGGGGCTGAGTACCCTGAGGGAGTCTTTTGGGGCTAGGGTCCTGTCCACAGCTTCATGCTTTGTCTGGCAGGGTCAGACAAAGAGGGAGGGCTTCCTGGAGGAGGTGTGCCTGCAGAAAGACACAGGAGGGAATGACCGTGCCTGCTCTGGGCCCCAGGTCTGGGGCTGAGAGGGGTCAGTGGCCACACCACCTGGAGAGGGCCAGCAGGCCAGCAGACCCTGATCTGTTGTGGGACAGGGTGGCCCCCTGAGAGAGGGAGGTAGCGCTGGCCTTGGTGGGAGTGATTGATAGAGAACCCCCTGGATGGATTTGGGGCTTTTCCACTCTAACAGCAGCCTGTGGGTGGGGTGGGCCTGGCTCTGCCTGTTTTCAACAGCGCTGGTCAGGGCTTTGAGGGACGGCTTCACTGCGACTTAGGCCCTGGCCTCCTGGAGTTGTTAGCCTGTCCCACGGCCAAAAGTGGGGTAGTGCCTAGTCCTGGGCCTGGTGCACATTAGGGGTGTGGTCTGTGCCTCTGGGTGTCTCTGGGCGTAGGGTGCCCTCCCAGGCAGGGGCTACCTAGCTGGAGGCAAAAACATCCTGCCCGGGCCCCCCTGCCCAGGAGTGCAGGAGAGGCTAGCTGGGCTGGGTGGTGGACCTTGGTCTCTTGCTGACCAGTATGTGACGGAGAGGGAGGGGACACTGGCTGGGCTAAGGGGCAGCCCTGGGGGCCACGTGCGACCGCCGGGGGGCTGGTGCCGCCTGCCTACTCCCTCGCCCTGGCTCGCTGCTCTCTCTGCTGCTGTGTGCGGAGGAAGGAAGCTGAGGCTTGGGTGGTGTGTGTGTGTTTGCTTTTGACTGGGCTCAGAGGCTGCTGGCCAGGGCCCTGGGCTCCGGCCTCCAGAGCCTTCCCTGGGACAGTGAGGCCTGGGGAGGGCAGCAGGAGCTGTGGTGGGACTTGGGTCTTCTCGGGCCAGGGACTAGGTGTCGGGGCAGGTCCAGGACAGCTGGCAGGAGAGAGGGGCCAGGCTGCAGGCCTGAGGGGGTGGTGGGAGGCCTCCCCCATGGCCCATCTGTCTAAGACGTTGCTGGGCTGATGAGGTGACCAGAGGCTAGGGGCTGGATAAGCAGGGTCCTGTGCTGGAAGGAGCAGTAGGTCTGGGGGACTGGGGTGCTGGGGGGAGAATCTTGAGGTCACACCAACCCCTCCAGTTACAAATTGAGGTATGCTAGGGCCAGGAGAGGGGCAGTGCCATGGCTCAGGGCAGGGGGCATGCTCCGGCCTGCGGTGGTTTTCCAGTTTCTGTGGTGTAAACACTCCCTCTGTGGCCAACCCCCATGCCACTGGTGACATCACTAAATGCCAAATGCTGAAGGGGTGTGCGTGAGCCTGTCTGAGCCGGTCTAGCTCCCTCCCTGGGAGCACCACCCCCCTGCTTTTCTGCCCACCCAGAGGGGCACACGCTGCTGCTCACGGTTCTGCCCAGCACCTGGCACATTCTTGGTACTTGCTAAATGTCTGAGAGCCTTTGAATGTTTGGTGAGACCCTGCGGGGGACCAGGAGGCACCTGGCTGTGCCCAGGGTGGGCCCTGTGCAGCTCAGTCTCTTGGACTGTGTGACCTACACGGTTGCGGCTTGTGTAGCGTGTGTGGCGGTCGGGATGGTGCGGGTGGTGCATCCGAGCACCTGTGGGAGGTGGGCTATGGTGGGGACATGCCCAACCCCTGAGGCCACCCAGCCAGTGGGACTCTCTCTGAATCCCACTGAGGCAGGAGGTAAGTCTGTGTTGGCTCTGGAGGTGGCCCTGTTGTCTGGACCCCACCTGCCACCCGTGGGGCTGGGCCCAGGGTGGCACTGAGCACCATTTCCTTCCTGGCTGCTAAAGACAGCAGGAGTTAGCTTTCAAGTGATGGGACTTGTTGGGCACAAATGAACTGATCCAGTGGGGTGGGGACCAAGAGGAACCTCCCGGAACCTCCCTGTTCTGCCCCGAGAGCACAGGCCTTGCTGACTGGCCAGGCCCTCAGGCTGCTGAGGGGCATCGGGGGGTCATGGATGACCACCAGCCAGAGCTGAGTCAGTGTGGCTTTCCCCTTGGGAATAAAGCCGTCTGTGAGCCGGGCGGGGGCGCAGGAGGCTTGGCTGTGATCTCCCTCCAGGCACGACCTCCCTTGCCTCCCGTCGGTGAGCTTATCCAGGTGTCCCGTCCCCGACCAGATGAGCAGGGGTGCGGGAGGTGTGAAGAGGAGGAAAGGAGGGATCCTGCCCAACGCGGAGGATGGGCAGCTGCAGCCTTGGGACTTTCTGGTCAAATCTGCTAAAATCAGGCCGGTGCAGCAGCAGGTGTCATTGTTAGGAAAATAATGTGTATGTGGCACAAAACCTGGGCCGAATAAAAACGCAGGAAATGATGCATCTCCTACCCCAGGGCCAGGATCCCAGGCCCCACCACTGTGCCGCGACCCTTGGGGGTTCCCCTCATCATCCTTGGACCTGAAATGGGGCAGACATTGTGGGTGCCTGCTCTGTGTGGCGGGGGTGCAGAGGGAAGCGGGTGCCTGGAGACAGGATGTGCCTGGCCCCAGGGACATGAGCCCCAGGACAGCCTGCTGTTGCGGGGCGGCCAGGAACCTTGACTTTACAGGGCTTGCCGTGAGAGTGGACCTTTATAGGCAGGGCCGGGAGGGGAGAAGTCGGGGGGCCCGCCAGGGAAGGGCCTGCCCGGGTCCCTCAGCAAGTCGAGGTACAGTGTGAGCAGGTGGCCCGATGGGGGCGGGGTGCCCTAGAGTGGCCGGGGGATGGGCTGCTGGAAGGTCAGCCTGGTCAGCCTGGGCGGGGGGCTCTGGCCCTTCTCTAAGAGTCCCGTGGGTGGGATGAGGCCAGTCCGGGCCCTGTAGGGCAGTGGGGTCTCCACTTGCTCAAAGGGGGCAGTGCTAGCCGTAAGTCTGAGGCCGCCTAGCCTCTAGGGTGCCATGGAGCGTGGCCTGCAGAAGGCTCTCAGATGGGGTGGGCCTGTGGTGGGGGCTAATGGCAGACTCCTTGTGTCCCCTAGCCCTGAGCCACATCTTGGTGGGCTGCCCCCAGTGCTGGCCAGAGCTCCTGGCCGCCCTGTCCCTGGGCTCCAGCGTGGATAGCTGCGTGGGCCTCAGGCCTCCTGGCGGGTGGGGACTGAGGACCCCCTGCTTGACTGCCAGGACGGTGGGGCTGAGGGCTGTGTGCTGTGCCTCTGCGCCCCGCCCCACTCCCACGTCTGGCCCTGGGCAGGGCCGCTGGCTGGTGGGCCACCAAAGCGTTCTGTGCCCTGAGGAATGACCCGACGTGCAGCTGGAAGGCGGCCAGGAACCCTGGAGGCTCTCCTCCCTCCCCACTTCCTGAAGACTCTTCACCTCAGAGGCAGACCCCCGCCCCCACCCCACCACCCTCGCCCCCAGAGGCGGGGCCCATCCCGACCTCCTCAGGCTCTGCTTCCCTGGCTGAGGGGTCCTCCCTGCTCCCCTAGGCCACACAGCTCCCGCCTCGCCTCTGCCCCACGGTCTCTGTCTCTGCCGTCTGCCTGGCCTCGGCCTTGTGGCCTGGCCTTTGTCCCCTCCTCCTGCAGGATCCTTGCTGCTGGCGATGGCGGGCTCAGGGCGGAGAGCCTCCTGCGGGAGCGGGCAGGACAGCGCCACAGGCCGGGCCGGGGCCAGCACTGTGCTTCTGGGTGAGGGAGCACTGTGTCGGGGCGCTTGCCCACTGGCCCATTTCACAGCAGCAGGTACCTGGGGACATGGGCTCAGCCAGGTCAGCTGGCAGGTGGTGCGGTGGATTTGAGCCCAGGTCTGCCAGCCATCCAGGCCCTGCCCTTTCCCTCTGCTCCAGGCCCCACATGCACCATCTGCAGGCGGGCACCGTGGCTATCTCAGATTGAGGAAACGAGGCTGGGGTCCCTGTCTTCTTCCCAGAAGCTATTGGCTTTGGCCTGTGGGCACAGGTGTCTGGGTGAGGGGGTGGGCTGGGCGGGCCTGGGAAAGGGGAACTCAGCTGCTGGGCAGCGTGATTACCACTTGCTTCCGACAAGCTTGCAGTTGCTTCATGGACACCAGCCCTCCTTCTCCTCCCAGGCCCTGGGCTCACTGCACCACCGCGCTGTACGGCTGTAGGCTGTGGGGCCCCAAGCCAGTGGGCCGGGGCCTGATAGGGCCCACCCCATGGTGGGACCCCTCCCCTGTGCTCGCCATGAGGCTGCAACTCCTGGCCTCTCTTTCAGGTGGCGGCCTGGCCTGCGGGGCGGGGGACCTCAGGTGGTTGGCAGGTGAGGGCCTGGCTAGGGGGCCGTGGGGGCAGCATGGCCTGGGGATGTGCCGGTGTCTTGCCCATGGAGTGTGGAGCTCACGGCCAGTCTGACGGAAGGCCCCTGGTGGGAGGGCCTAGGCCAGGTGCTGCGGGCTAGGCCCCTCCGAGGGGCATGCCTGTGTGATGCCCAGCCTCGGCTGCTGAGTGCACACTGGTGGCCAGCCATGCTGAGGGCACCTGATTCTTGCTGCTGTCCTCCCAGGCTGTCACTCTCAGCACCTCCCCTCACAGGTGAGCAGATGGAGGTGACTTGTCTGAGGTCACATGGGCATGGCCGGGACAGGGTCCTGGTCTGTCGGACCCCACAGCCTGAGGCTGGGACCACAGGGCTCTGTTCTGTCCTGGGTATTAGCCAGTGGGTTTGGGTGGGGCAGGGAGAGTGGCCGACTCTGTGGAGGGCCCCTGGGGTCCGGCTCACTTCCCTTTGATGGTGAGGACACTGAGACTGGTCCTGCTGGAGGGCCTGGTTCTCCCGGGCCTGGTGTTGGGAATGTGTGCTCAGAGCCACAGATGCCCTGCGAGGGAGCTGTGGGAGGCGGAGGGACAGGTGGCCCAGACCTGCCCTGCCCTTAGGCTTGTACTGGCTCCTGGTGGCTAAGTGCAGGGGATGTGGGTAGGAGGCCTGAGGGGGTGCTGGCAGCCTCTCTGTGCTCTGAGGTGAGAGGCTGGAGTCCCAGCAGGTCTCAGTCCAACCCTGTGGTTGTGATGGGAGGCAGGCACTGGCCCCCTGGGGGCTGTCCTGGCCCAGTTCACACTCCGTTGCCCTAAAGTTGGTTCCCAGGATGCTGTTTCTTTAGTGCTCAGGGCCTGTTTAGGGTGTTCACTTACCTTTGCAGATGTCCCTAGGGGGACTCTCTTCTGTGCCCAGGGATTTCAGAGGAAAATGAGGCTTGGAGATTGAAGTGACTTCCAGAGCCACATCGTGGCTCCAAGGAGAAACTAAGCACTGGCCTGGCAGGGTGGGAGCTTGGACTACCAAATTCTTCCAGGCGTTTTAACATCCTTCGCTGTTTGTGAATGTTTAGCTCTTGTGTGTAGGGCTCTTTGCCTACACCTCTGTGTCGGGAGCCGTGCCGGCTCCTGTGTGCCGTGAGGACTGTGGTGGGCACCAGGCGAGGCTCTGCCAGGCAGTCTTTGGGAACCACTCGGTTCTGGGGCTGGAACCTGAAGTCAGGGCACCCTGCAGTGAGGCACCGTGCTGCCTTGCCTGCGGGCTACCTGCCCTTAACATGCCCTTTGCAAGCTCTTCCCATGCTCTGCTCTGTCAGGAACAACACAGGCATGCTGGCCTTGCACACTTGTCCTGGGGCTGGCCCTGGTGTGCTGGAGACCTGGAGCCTACCCTGGCCATCTCTGGGCACAGCTTCCCCTTTGCTTGCTTGGCTGCCCTGGGTGAGGGACCGTGAAGGCCGCTCCAGGTCTGAGTCCCGGAGCCTGAGGTTTCCTGAAGGCCTGGCTTCCTGCAGCAAACAGCTCTCCAGCCGTGCTTGGGCTCAGGGGCTCTGCACCTGTTCTGGGAGTGTCCGTAGGGGTTTGGGGGTTCACACCTCTCTGGCAGCTCTTCCTTGAGGATGAGAACTGGGTACATGTTCTTGGATCCCTGACTGTGTTTGGTCCCCAACAACCCTTGCCAACTCTCGGCTTTGGGTTCCTTATCTGTCACGTGGGTGCAGCAAGAGGATGTTCTGGGTCAGGTAGTCTCCTGATGTGACAGAGGTTTGAAACCATATAATATTACTTTCATACAGGAACTATCCCAGATGTTGTGCCCCATTCTGCACTTACACAGAGTGTGGGCCACACATTAGCGCTTTGCTCGGTGGTTCTTGGTCGGATGCAGGGTGTGCACGAGGGGGTGTTGGAGCTGTTCCAGCCTGTGTGTGTCATCATGGACACCTGGTGGCCAGGACAGACTTCCCGGGTGTCCCGCAAGGCATGCTGGCCTGTCTCTCTCGTGGATGGCTTAGGAACGCTGTTCCGGGCACAACAGGTGAGTGCGGGGCCCTTGGACTTCTCCGCATAGGCCGTGCACATGGGTGCTGTCTGCTTGTCTGAATTTCAGTGTCTTCCCATTGTCTCCTGCCACCACTTTCAGCTCTTCCCGACTGTGTATTCTTTGGGAGGTCATCCAGAACAGCTTGTTAGCCTTGTGTGTAAAGAGGAGTCACTAGGCTCTGAGCAAAGACATCTCCTGTGCGTCAGATGCGTGAAGGTTTTAGCCTCTGGAGTTGGCAGCAGCTGCTCTGACCGCATCAGGCTTTCTCACTATCCTCTGGGGTCTTCCTGGGCCTGCATCTGCGGTTGTCTGGCATATGGATAGGTGAGGCTGTCGCAGTGGAGGCCTCGGGCTGTCTCATTGGAGGCCTCTGGCAGAGTGAGGTTGTTCTTTGCTGTCCGTTTTCTGATGATCCAGGTGACAGCTGGGTGTTTGCAGGACCAGATGCTAAGGGTTCTCCAGGCATCTGGCAGGCTGTGCATTCTCTGGAGGGACTGCAACCCTCTCCCTGCTCAGCGGGGGCTACTGCACCAGGGACTGTCTGGGTTTGAAGCCCCGGAAGGCACGTTTATGGGTCCCTGCTCCCCTGGGTACGATGCTGAGAGGGTGCTGCTCTATCCGGAGGGTGTGGGCGCTGGAGCTGCTGCCTGCCTGGCTCAGCCACCCAGCGCCTCACCCCTGGCCCTGCCTCTGCTCCTGGCTTGAGGCTCCATGTCCCCAAGGCTGGGCCGCACCCGGCTTCAGGCCCCCAGGCCAGGGGAGCTGGTCATCCAGGCCCCTTGGCATTTCCCTGCCACTAGGAGTGCATGTTGGTCAGCTGAGAGGTCCTGTGGTGGACAGCCCCCAGCCCTGCCCCCTCTCCGTGCCCCCCTGGAATTCAGAAGTGCACTTTGCACACACAGGTCTGCAGATACACCTAAGGACAAGAGCAAAGGGTGGAAACAGTTTCCCTGGATCCTGTCCATCATGTTGACCTGGCCTTGGCCACACCTTGGGGGTTGCCCGTGGGACAGAGAAGTGGGCGTGGGTGAGTCCGAGGGGCAGGAAGGGGCATGGGGCAGGGGGTGCAAGGACGAGGTCCTGGTCGCAAGGGGCTGGAACAAGGCAGGGTGCTCCCCACTCTGGCCTCTGGATGAAGCTGGGGCTCTGGAATTTGGGGGGTGTCATGGGGAGCCGTGGCAGGTTCTGGAGGGACTCAGTGGACCATGGCCGTCTGTCGAGAGAGTGGAGGGGATGGCTGGGGGTGGGGTGTGCCGGGCTCCTTGCGGCCCTGCCGCAGGCAGGTCAGAGCAGGGCCACTTGGGCTATTGGGCACCAAGGGGCTGGTGGGCGTTCTCAGGGGCAGAGCTGTGCCGGTGGGCGTCATGGTCACCCAGAGCCCAGAGGGAGGCTCTCCTGGGCTCTCAATGTCCCTAGTGCCCCTTCCACCTGGAGGCCCTGTGGACGGGGCGGCTGCTCAGGGTGCCACCGTGGGTGCTCACTGCAGCCCCATCCTGGTTTCTTGGGACGGGGCCGCAGGATGCGGTACTGCCTGTGCCTGGCTGCCCTCACGTCTGTGGGGTCATCCGGCTCATCGCCTCTGCTGCCATGCCACAGGATCCCCCAAGAAGTACTGGCTGTGGGGTGAGAGGGACCTCCCCACCCGGGACGGTCTCTGCCCGCCTCCCCTGTCAGGTGAGCCATGGGGCAGAGCCGTGGGATGCAGTTGGATGCTTTGTGAGGAGGAGGATGCAGGTTTGTAGGGTCAGCCAGGCCGGCTCTGCACTCACACAGCTGCCGTCTGGCCTCCGGGCCTCTGTGTCCCACGTGCTCCCTGCTGCTTCCTGGCACCTGCTGACCTGGAGGAGGGTGGGGACGGAAAGCCCGGCACACAGCAGGTCCCCCACAGGGTGGCTGAGGCAGGGGCGCATCTCAGCCTGGGAGTCGATCCTGTCAGCCTCAAGGGCAGCACAGGGACACAGTGGTGAGGGGTTCAGGGGCTCAGCCTGTGTGGGCCCAGAGGCTGCCCTGTTGGGGAGGTTCCTTGCCCAGAGCAGGAGCCGGCAGGGCTTTCACAGGGCTGGGGCAGGGTGCCGAGCAGAGGCTGAGCTCCGACAGGCTGCTTTGGGTGTAGCAGGTTTGGGTGGGGGTGCGGTGCTGGCCCAGGTGAGCCCTGGGGGCCCCACCCTCGCTGGCGCTGCCAGGCCCCACTGCGGCAGGGAAGCCCCGCTCAGCGGGCAGGCACCCCACTCTCGGTCTGTCTCACCGGTGAGGCCCTGTCTCCCTCTGCAGGGGCCCCGCCAGCTGGGCCCCTGTTCACCGTGGCACCAGCCCAGTGCCGCCGGCTGAGTCAGTGAGGGGTGGGTGAGCCTCTGCCAAGGGGAGGACACCATATGGGCCGCAGTCACAGTTTGTGGTAGTGGGGTCTTGGAACGCCTTCAGGAAACCTGTCTGGAGCTGAGCAGACACTCGACAGTTCTCTGGGGACACCGGGCGACCACGCCCTGGAGGCTCTGAGCACTGCCACGCCAGGAAATGGTGATGCTTGGCGGTAGTGGGAGGACCAGGGATGTCCCCAGGAGAGACCAGCCCGTGCCTGGCCCAGAGGTCCTGGCCTGGAGCGCCCTCTCCTTCTGACCATTCCAGAATGCTCTGTCTTGCTGGCCACCTGGCCTGGAGTACTCTGCAGTCCACCGCAGGTGGGTGGGGTGTGGGCGGGCTTAGGCCTGAGTGTCTGCAAGTGTGTTTCCAGAAGCCAGCGGGGATGCAAATGAAAATTAGAGAGAAAAACAGCCGGAGGGGGTGGAAAGCATAGGCCTTCCACGACAGAGAGAGCGCGGGCCTCTGAGCCAGTGAAGCCACGGCTCAAAATGAAACAAGAATCATTTATTTGAAGAGCAACTGTTTCAGCCAGCCCGCAGGCTCAGTCCTGTGCCCCCAAGGCTGCTGCGCAGCAGGCGGGGTTTCACCAGGAATTCCCCCCTTCCCACGCACCCTCCTCCGCTGTCTGGGCAGGCATCCCAGAGGTTCTGGGGACAATTCAGGCGGACTGCCTGGAGGGGAGGCTGCGCCGCCCAGGAGCTCCTCCCTGGCCTTGGAGAGGTGAGCGTGCTTCAGCTCCCTGGGCTCCTGTGTGTCCCCATGGGGGGCATTACCATGTCCTTTCGGCTCCTGGTGTCTGGGCCTGGCCACCCCGGCTGGGGGTCTTGGTGAGGGCGCAGCTTTCTAGCCCTGCAGCTCTCCCACCAAGCCCTTTCCTCACTGGCAGGGTGATGGAGGAACGGCTCCAGGGTCTCCAGGGAGAAATATTAGCACGGTGTGGGTGCGGGCGTAGCTTAGGTCCGGCCAGCTAGACTGGGCCTTCGCTCAGCCAGGCTCCTTGTCTTCAGGGAGGTTCACACCCACCATGGCATGGCGTGGGCTGTGGGTCCAGCAGTCTGCATGCTGCAGAGGCCTGGGGGGTGCCTGTCACCCGCAGGTTGATTGTAGCTGCTTCCCAGACCCTCTGTGGCTTCACCCCTTTGTCGCCCCACTTTCTGTGCCGGTGCCTCTCCCCCACGGTTCTCACAGGCCGTGGGTTTGATGGCCGCCCTCCCCATCCTCTCACCTTGGCAGCATGCCTTTGTCCCCTAAGCAGGGGAGGTATGCCCTGGCTGTTCGGCAGTGGGCAGGGTGGTCTGCCTACTGTGCCCAGGGGAGGGGGCTGCTGGGCAGGGCTGCGGGCATCCTGCTGAGGGCCTCTGGGGTGAGCAGCCCTGTGCCCACCTCCACCCAGTAGCCCCCTGGCAGGGGCTCCTTTCTAGAACTAGCTGAGAGGGAGCATTGCTGAATGGGGCCGAGGCCAGGCATGGCCTGTCACTGCACCCGGCCGGCTGAGCCAGCACCCCCACCTCTGGGTCCCTGGCGCGCGTGGGGAGCCCCATCGGTGAGGCCACCTGAAGCTCTGTTTCCTCCCGGCCATCTCGGGTGGGGATGTGGGCACCTCTTGGTAAATCAGATGCCTGGAGCTCTTCTGAAAGGGCTGGCCTCGGGTTAGGGGGGTCCCAGGTGGCGGCTGTGTGGGCTGCCCTCTGGGGCGCAGCAGCTTCTGAGATTTCTGTCTGTCGGATGGATGGAGAAGCAGCCCCAGAGGTCTGGGTCTCCTGTCCCCCTGCCGCCGCCCTGTCACCACCAGTCCTGAACACCCCCTCCACCTCCGCAGGCCGCGAGGAACAGGCCTGTCTGCTGGTCCTCCCAGGGTGTGCCTGCGCCCGGCGTCACCTGGCTTCTGAAAACTCGGCCCCGCTCTGAGCTCTGGGAGGCTTGGAGTCACCAGAAAGATGAGGAAACACTGGCATTTCTTGAGGCTGTGCTTGGGGGCGTCATGAGCTGTGTGAGTGGTGCCAGGAGGGAGGCCATGAGCAGACCACAGGAGGCCTGGCAAGGAGGGATGTGGCCCCCCCATGGGGTGGGCCAGAGAGGCGGGGCTTTCATCTGTGCTGTGGGGGTTTGAGCCGTGCTGCCCCCGGCTTAAGCGTGCAGCCCAGGGTGCTCCCAGGTAGTGCCCGCCATGGGCATCTGTCAGAGTGATGCCAGCCCAGTGGGTGATGAGGGTGCCTGCTGCACACGTTAGTGGGAAGGTGGCACAGACACATTTGGGTGGCTGTAGTGGGGCCTGGTGTAGCCCACAGTGGGGTCTCTGAGGGTTGGTGGCCCTCGGGCAGCCTCCTGCGGAGGCCATGGCCCTGGGCCTAATGCACTGGCGCCAGCCCTCAGCTCCCTCCTGAACGCCGTCCAGGTCCAGGTGTTGGCTGGCTGGTCACAGGGAGCCCGTCCTGGCCACCCCGCTCCTCCTGCCTGTGCTCCCCACCTCCCCCACTGGAGCTGGACTCCTGCCGCCCCTGCCACCCCTGGGCCCAGCCGCAGTGCCCCCACTGTGTGAGCGGGCCGGGCGAGGGTAACTGCCAGCCCAGCACCACTTCCTGTTCCTCACTCTGCCCCTCACCAGCCCCAGCCTGCTCCGTGTGGCCAGCAGAACCCTGAAACACCATCCTTTTTCCATTGGTGGCAAGACCCATTTAACATCACCATCAGCCTCTCTGGGCTTCAGCCTTGTGTCTGCGCAGCGGGGCAGGACATGGGATGCTCAGGCAGCGAGGGTGGTGAAGGTGACGGTGGTGATGGTGGTGACGGGGCCTGTGTGCTCGTCACCGAGTGCTCACTGGAGCCAGCACCGAGAAGTCCTGCCCTGAACTTTGTTCTGAAGGGTGGCTTCCCTCGTTATTTTCGGCTTTGTCTGCATGAGGGGCACTGCAAGGGTGTGCCCTGTCTGCTGCCGAGTCTAAGGTCAGTTGGGACCGAAAGGCTTTAGGTTTTTGGGCCCTGGCTGGGACCCGAGGTCACGGTTTTTGGGTCATTGTTCTTTGTCCTCACACCCCCTGCGGGAGTGCCCTGACCAGTTGTGTCTGCAAGCCCTGTGCTGTCCGCATCAGGGACCAGGGCCTGGGGCAGCACCCCTGGGCCTGCTGCCTTCACATCTTGTGTTTCCTGCACTCCTACTCGGAGCCAGCCTTGGCTCCCAGATGGGGCCGAGGTGAGTCCATGGGAAGCTAGACGGGGTCGCTGCTGCCAGAGCCCTCCTGGCTCCTGGGTTCCTAGGGCCGAGGAGGGGAAGCCCAGTGGCATGGCCGTTCCTGGGTGGGGAGCAGGGAGCTGAGACCTGCTTCCCGATTTGGGCTGGGGTTGTAACTGTAAAGGAAGCTTTGCATTCCTGAGTCCTTGAGGTCTTGTGCTCAAATGGAACCCAGAGACTGAGCTCACAGGACAGTAGCCAGACTTGGGGTCACAGCATAACTGAGGCTCTCAAGGAAGCGCGGTCTGCTCCTGACCCCTGGGGGTGCCTCGCCTGCTAGGCCGCAGCCCCTGGGCTCTCTGGGCACTGGCACAGGCTGGTAGCTGGCAGGGCCGTGGACTCAGCAGGGCATCCTGCCTGTCCCTTGTCCTTTGGTGTCCACATGCCTGTCCCCTCCTCACCCCCAGCCTCCGGTGCCCTGGGCATCCCTGTCTGTGTCACAGAGGGCTGGGTAGGGCAGTGCTAGGAAGAAGCATTTGGGAGAGGCCATGGTGGTCTCTGTGGGGCTTGTGGGGATGAAGCCCCTGTTGGGTGCCGGTGGATGGGGTGAAGGAGTGCATGTCCTGTTTTCACTTGTTTCACCCCTCCTCCTCTGGGGTCTGGGTGGGTCTGCCTCCCCGCACAACCCGGCTCCCATGTGCAGCTGGGTGGGACCTGAGTTCTGGGCCTGGCAGAGAGAGGGGCCTGAGTCCTTTCTGGCCAGTTGGGGGGCCTCTCCTTAGGGTAAGCTCCCCACCTAGCCCTGCTTTGAGGTCCCAGGCTCTTGGTGGAGGGTTGCAGACAGGCCAGGGCTGCTTCTGACCATCCATGAGGGCCGAGCTGAGCTGTGTCCTCCTTAGCTGGGGCTGAGATTTTTGGGCTGGGTTGGGAAAGAGCAGGGTGACCCCAGAGGAGCTGAAATTTCAGCCCAAGCCAGCTGAGCTGTAAACCGACACTGGGCCAGGAGGCAGTGGGTTGATCATGTTCCCCCGGGGCTGGAGGTGACAAGCCCGAGTCTCCGCATGGCAGTAGGAGGCTGGCGCACAGTGCGCTGGGAGCCCACCCTGCCAGGGCTCCTGGGGCCCATCCTTCTGGGCTCTCACAGCAGCACTGGCTGCTGGCATACCCACTTGACAAAAGGCTCTGAGGCAAGGGAGCGGTGGGCAAGCACCCCCCGCTCAGCAGGGTCCGCATCTCCTGGTGTTGGGGGCTTGGTGCCCTCCTGCCCCAGTTCCTGGAAGCCCTTCACCTCGTGGGGCCAGCAGAGCTTCTCACCTCCGCCTCCTGCTACAACCACCCTCAGCCACCCCCAAACCCTAGCGCGCCGTGGTCCCCACCGCAGTCCCCGCCAGGCTGCCACTTCTCCCTCCCCTGGGCTGCAGGGGAAGCCGTCTTTCCGGAAGGTGGGGCCTTGAGGTGGGCGTCCCGGGAAGCTCCTGAGGGCTGCCAGCTCCCTGCTGCTGGGTTTTGGTTCCGGGCGGTTCCCCAGGCAGGGGCAGAGCTGCAGGGCTGGAGGGCAGATGCTTGGGCTCAGACCCAGTCTTGTTCCTGCAGGGCACTTCCTCACCCCTTTGTGCCCCTCCCAGCACCTCCTTTCCCATTTTTGGGTAGGCCTTCATGCCCTTCCTGGGAGCCCCTGGCCCACCCCAGCCCTGTGGGACCCTCCCCGGGCTCCTTGGTTGGACCACCCATCCCTCCCCTGAGGGGCTTTTTGCTGAGAGGCTGGGCTCCGCGTCCCGTGTCCTCTTCTTTCCCACTGGACATGTGGCCCCAGCCTGGTCGTGCAAATTCAGAAAGACTGTGGAGGAGCCCTGAGCTCCCCTTTCCAAGAGTCAGCAGTTCCCTGTCTGCCTAGAAGGGGCACATGCCCCTGGTGTGGCGGGACCGGCATTTCCTGCTGCCTCCCCCACGTCCCCCGCCTGGCAGGCAGAGGCCCCCGGAAGGGAGTTGGGGGGGGGGTTCCCCGGCTTCCTGCTGTGAGGTCCAGGGGCAGGAGGGTTCTGGAGGGAGCCCACGCAGTTCAGGAATGTTGATCAGTGGTGGGGGTGTCCCTCCCTCTCTCAAAGGGACATCAGGGACCACCTGCTTGGTCGTTCTGCCTGATGGTTGTAGTTTCTGCTCACATGCAAGTGTGACAGGGAACTCACCCCCTCAAGGAGCCTGCGAGCTGTCAGTCACTATAACATTCTTTATTTTAACTTTACTAGATGTGACTTTTCACCCTCCCGCTCTGGGGCCCAGGGAGCTACTCCGCACCTGCTCTGGGCGCTGAACATTCCAGAGCATTCCTTTTCTGCTCCTTGGTTTCCATTCTGGCTTTCAGGTATTTGCATTTCGAGTTACTTTTGGTGGCCTGAAATGCTCTTTGAGCCAAGTGAGAGGTCGGTCCGCCACTTCTTCCATGCAGCCTTCCTGGACTGAATCTGGGAGCCCTTTGAGGTCCACTCACCCATGCTGGGGCTGCCCCAGCATCCGCTCTGCCTGGATGGGCCTCTCTTGTTGAAGTTCCCTGTGAACTCCTGGCCGTGCCCCTTCCCCAGAGTCCTGAACAGTACTGATGGCTGATGGTCTTAAAGTGGGTGTAGAGGGTGCCAGGAGTGTGAGGTGCTGGGCCTCGGGGCTGGTGAGGCCCAGGTTCTAAGGGTGGGAGATTCAGGGATTGGGTTTCGCTGCTCCCTCAGAGGCCCCTCTGCACCCCTTGGGTGGGGAGGGCTGGGTGTCAGCAGGTCCCCAGGGTTGGGTCTGGGGCATCCAATCCTTCCTGGCCTCCTGCAGCCCTGGCCCCCAGCCCCACCGAGTATCAGATAAGTGTGTGGTGACCAGCTGGTGACAAGGCCCCTGCAAGTCCAAAGTATGACTTTTGAAGAATAAGGCCTTATCACAGCCTCCGCTTATCAGTGGGTGGGGACCAATACTGGCCTGGGAAAGGCGGAGCCTGCACGCATGTGGAGGGTGGGCGGCGGGGCCTCTCTGAGAGCAGAGGATGGTTAGGCATTTGTTTGCCTTTTCTTTCTAACATTCCCTTCCGGGCCAGAAAGTGTCTTTTTCCAGAAGACTCCAGAAAACACACCCAGCCCATTGTCACCCAGGCTCCGGGAGAGTGTCTGCTGTGGACATTCTGTGTAAACAGGAAGCACCCGGAGTGGGGGCCTGGGGGCAGTGGGGGTCGTGCTGAGGCGGGCACTGATGGGGGTGGCGCGGCTCCCCCACCCAGACTCGGCATCCCCCAGGGGGCTCACAGCCTGGTGTGGAGCCATTGCTGGCACTTGGCCCTGCACTGTTAGGCCGGGTAGGCGAGGTCCAGGGTGCAGAGAATGGGTGTCCTGCCTGAGGAACAAGTCCCCCTTTCCACTTGGAGCCCTCCCGCCCTCTGTGTTTCCTCTCCTGCTGGTCTTCTCCCCCATCATTTTGGCTACCCTCCCGGTTTTCAGAAGGGCTGGGTGCCGGTGGTACCTTGAGGGGCCCGCAGGGTGGCTTAGGGTGCAGCCCGCTGGCAGTCAAACAGGCTGCCTCTTTCCCTCCTTCCTTCCAGCCAAGCTTTCTCCTGCCACTCCCTCCCCTCCCTGCCAGTGAGCAGCAAACAGCTCAGGAGCTCAGGCCCAGCTTGGAGCAGAGGCCCAACGCCGTGTGGCTGCAGCTGTGAGCTGTTGCCGGCCAGCAGCCAGCAGCGGAGGCCCCCGGGAGAGCCCTGGGCCCTCCTGGCACTGCTGGCCGCGCTCCACCCCTTAAGGAGAGCGGCCCCAAGGAACGCTCTCAGTCCCCTCCTAATTCAGAGCCCTCCAGTCCCCCAGGACTATCTGGACAGTGGGTTGGAGGTGGGGAAGTTACCAGAACAGAGGATGACTTCTGCCGCTTGGCCCTGAGATCCCCACCTCGTTTCCAGAGGCCCCCCTGCCCCCGGGGGTGGCTGAGCCCTCGGGCTCTGGATGCACAACTGAGGTTGGGACCCCCCGAGGCCTGAGCTCCCTGGCTCTGCGCTGGCCCTCTGCTGGCTCTCTAGTGGAGGTGTCTGCAAGGCCCTCCTTTCCACCTGGAAGCCATCGGTGCGCCCCTGGGCTGTGTGGGAGGAGAGGGGCCAGCCTAGCCCAGATCTCTGCCTGCATCTTGCCGAGTGGGCGTGCCTCTCTGTGGAGATGGGAGGACTGGACACGGGAGGATGGGGCTTGGACGGGGGAAACTGCTTGGAGCTCCTCATCCAGGGAGTGCTGGGAGGCTGTGTAGGGGGAGGGCCGGCCCCGTGGCATTGCAGAGGTCCCAGCAGCGGCCCTGGGGCTGTGGCAGATTTCTGGAATAGCGCCTCTGGGTGACCCTCTCACCTTGTCTGCCTCAGTTTCCTTGTTGGTGCCAGGCGGGTGGTCTGGCTCATGAGGATGCAGTGAGATCAGGGGTATGCAGCTGGACCTTGTGTCTGCTCCTGGACGCCTTTCCCTGCCTGCCTTCTCTCATCAGCCTTGCTCGCCGGTGGCCTTCCCCAGAGGTTGGCTTGGGGGTGGGGTGCGGGACTAACAGGGCTAACTTGCAATACCCACTTCAGCCAGTAGGTGCTGCTGCCATCGGTTCTTCAGTTTTTGTTTTCAAGTTCAGTGAAATGGTTTATTAGCAATTTTGTGAATGGCTTGCATTTCAGATGGATCAGATGAGGCTCATTTGCCTGTGAAGACAAGAGAGGGAGCAGTGGCTGGCAGGCTCACCACCCGTGGCTTGACTGTGGAACTCAGGCCTGCTTCCTGCACCCCTCCTCCCGCAGAGGGGAAGTGAGGCAGGAAGCTCCTGATGGAAACGTGGGGGGGGGGGCATGTCCCAGAGGAGGGGTCCGCAGGGGTGGCAGAGTCTCCCATGTCCCTGCTGGGAACACCCAACCCTGCGGACTGGATAAGGTCACGGGGCCCTGGATAGGAGTGTGTGGGCTTGGGGTCTGCTCAAGTCCTGCCATTCGCTGGTGGTGCCCTCCAGCATGGTGTGTGTCCCTCAGACTCATTCGCACGGGGAGCACCGAGCACAGGGCCGTTGAGTGGTGCAGCCACAGTGTGAGCCCTGGCCTTGGGTGCGCGTGGACGGAGGCCGCCCCATCGCATCTGTGGTTCTGCTCGACTTCTCAGAAACATGCACGGCTCCTGCAGGCCAGGCACGAGGGCTGGAGAGACCATTTTGCAGATGGAAAGGCTGAGGCCCAGAGAGTCAGGGAGGCAGAGCTCACTACCTCCTGCAGGTCAGGCTCCTGCCGCCTCAGGCCCATGGGCCCTGGGTTCACCCCCTGAGAGCCTGGGAAGGCCCCTTCCTGCTGAGCCCTCAGGGTGGGGCAGGAGGCCTAATTAGTGCTTGTGGGGGCTTTAAAATCCCTGAGATGAAAGGCCCTGGTGGGGGAGGTCCCAGCCTCTGTGGGCTGCCTGTCTCCATGCCTGGCACACGCCAGGGCCCCCAGGCCGAGGGCCTCCAGGAAGCTTGTCGCCCACCGGGCCGCACACCGCCCACCAGGCCTGGGGGCACACTTCCTGTGTGCGGGAGGTCAGGGGGCTGAGGTCTCCTGTCCTGGCTACTGCTGCTGCGTACCTGAGCAGGCCCAGGCAGTGTGGCCTGTTAGTTAGGGCCACAGACTTTGGAGTGGGTCAGCCTCCCAGGGCTGGTCCCACCCCGCCCTAGGTAGCTGTAAGACCTCAGGGCCTGTAAAATGGGGTAATAATAGTACCTGCCGAATACTTAACTCCACTCGCGGAGAACACGGACTGACTTCTGCCAGGTAGCCGGTGCTCTGAAAACGTTTATTGCATTATTTTTATAATTCTCAGACCTTCCTCTCGACCCAAGTAGATGGCAGAGGGGCTGGTGACTCCTGGGGACCAGGCACTCAGGCGGCCAGGCTTGGGGCGTTGGGGCGTTGAGCGCTGTCGGCCTCCTGCACAGATAGGCATCTCAGCCCCTGAGGGCCGCTGCTGGCCTGCTAGTCCGGCACCTGCCATGGGCCCAGCCCGGGCCTGAAAGCGGCCAGGTGGGGGAGCTGCCTTGGAGGAGAGCTCCAGGCACCCCTGGCTGGCCTGGCCTGTGTCAGTCAGTTTGCATCAGTGAGCCAGCAGGGCTGCCATGGGGGCGCCTGCAGCTTGCCCCGGGCGTCTTTGCACTCTGTGGCTTCAGCGTGGCCTCTGGGGCCAGTTGGTGTGAATTCCTGACCGTGCTTCTGTGGGTTCTTGTCTTGCAGACTTCTCCACCCAGGTGAACTCCTCATCCCTGAACTCGCCATCAGGGCGCGGCTCCATGGCTGCCCCCTCACTGCACCCCTCCCTGGGGCCCAGCCTTGGCTCCTCGCTGGGCTCCCCGGGGCAGCTTCACTCGCCCATCAGCACCCTGAGCTCCCCCATCAACGGCATGGGCCCACCCTTCTCGGTCATCAGCTCCCCCATTGGCCCCCACTCTATGTCGGTGCCCACCACACCCACCCTGGGCTTCAGCACCGGCAGCCCCCAGGTAAGTGCAGTGGCGGGGCCTGGGCTGGAGGGGGCGGGGCCTGGCCCGAGAGGGTCGGGTGGGGCTGAGCTCTCCACTCTCCTGGCATCTGCCTCATCCTTGTGGCCCAGGGGGCCGGTGGGGTCACCTCCATTGTGGTCTCCAGGGAACAGCCTCAGAGGGGTGGATTTAGCCAGACTTAGAGAGCAGGTCAGGCTGACTTCTGAGCCCTTGCCCCTCAGAGGTCATCAGCCAAGCTTCGGTGGGTCCTTACCCAGTGTGGTTCCCTCCCACGAGAGGGGTCCTTGCTCCCATGACTCAGAGCCCCTCGGGCTTCACCCCACCTCCCTGGAGCCCCGAGTCCTCACCACTGCCCTTCCTGCCGGGCCCCGCCCTCCTCTTGCTAAGCCAGGTGGTTGCAGTGCCCTCTGAGCCCAGACCCTGCAGGGGAGGTGCGCGCAGGCTCTGCAGACGCCTCCCTTCTCGGGGCTGCCGGGCCTCAGGTCCCACCGTGGCCTGGGCTCCCCTCGGTGTGATGGCCTTTTCCACAGCTGTGTGTTTGCTCGGGCACTTCTCTGCATCAGTTGGGTTTGGGGTTTGTTTCTGGGTCAGGACATAGTTGGTGCCTGGCAGGCCCTGGCTTGTTGGCCAAGTTCTTGCTGCGGGGAACCCAGAGGCCTGGTCCACCCTCCCTGGGTGCTTCCTCCTGGTAGGTGGAGGCCCCGCGGTGGAGAGCTTTGGTGCACCATCTCCGTAGGGCCTCAGGGCAGCCCGGGGGGACGGGGACTCGAAGTGTGGGCTCTCCTTGCCCAGAGCCACACAGCTAATTTGTCATCCATGTCCTGTTGACTTCCGAGCCCTGTTGCCCCTGGTGCCACGCCACCTCCAGGGCAGTCCCCTCGTCTGTGGTCCAGGAAGACCGGGGCACCATAAGGCTCTGGCTGGGCCTGTCTAGAGCTAGCCGCCTTGGAACAGAATCTTGCTGGCTTTTCTGGGGCAACCTTGTCAGCCTCTTTACGCCTGAGGAACGTGCGCAGAATGGCTGGGTCTTGGCTGTCACTGCGGGGCTCCGGTGCCCCAGTCCTGTCTCCTGGCCCTTCAGAGGCTCCAAAGGCTGAGGTGCTGGCATGAGGGAGCCTTGGCTGTCTTCCTGGGCCTGGTTGGGCTGTTTTTAGCATCACTGCTCCACCCCCATTCTTGCATGCTGCACAGTGCCATGCAGCAAAGTGGCAGCTGAAGGCTGGGCCCATGCCTGTCCCCTCGAGCTCCTTGACGCTCCTTGCTGGTCACAGGGCTGCTGCCTGCCCTGGACACCGTGAGGGCTTGTATGAGTCTGGAGCCTGGGCATGCGAATCTGCAGTGGGGGCTGTGCAGAGGCTGGGCCCTAGGGTGCCCACCTGAGGGCCCCCAAACTTGGCATTGTCAGCCTGTCTGGGGCAGGGGTGGGGCGCTGCTAGGGAGTGGGGGGTTTTCAGGCCACCTCCATCCTGTTCTGTTGTTCTCCGTGCACAGCGAGGCTCATGGCATGTAGCAGGTGCTTGGTGAATCCAATTTGCTTGTGAGCCAGGGGCCCTAGGCCCCTGTTGTCTGGTGAGGGAGGAGGGCCTGGCCGGGGTGGATGCGGGAGAGCGCCCGGCGGGCCCCGTGTGGCTTCCCTTCCTGCCGCTCCTGTGCGGCAGTCAGTGGGGCCGCAGCTGATTCTGCCATGGTCTGAGCCCCGTGCTTGGCCTCGGGCCCCCTTACCCCTGCCTCTACCTCTTCCCACTGTAGCTTGTTCCCTGGGAGCTGACTTCAGTTTCTGGGCTTCAGCATATCTAGGAAACTTAGGGTTCCGTCTATGCATGGGAGTGTGGGTGGAGTTCGAGGGAGGGAGGCATGCCCCCACCCCCAGCCCCGAAACCACAACCGCGAAGTCAGAGTTGCCGGAACCAGCGTGGTTCTCTGACTTCTGCTGTTGTCGGGGAGGGGCCCTCTGCCGGGTGCTGCTTGCTTGAGTCCATGTCCACGAGGGGTGTCAGAATCCCCGAGTCCACCCCACTTGACCCCACCTGGCAAGGAAATAGGTGCCTGGGGAGGTCTGGGCAGGCCCAGGCCAGGCCACGGGCTTTGGTGCATGAGCGCCCCGTGTCTCCCCTCACCCAGGGGCTATGCCAGCTCAACTGCAGTGGCTCACCTCGGCGTCCAGGCCTCACCAGCCCAGCAAAGCCTCCCAAGTGTGGGTCCTGCCCAGGCCTGTGGGGTGGCCGGCGCTGCCTGAGCCTCAGTGCACACCACACGGTTTGCCACCTGCCCTGATGGGGAGATGGAAGCCAGTGACGCCAAGGGCCTGCCTGCTCCCCGTGTCCCCGCCCAGTTCTGGCTGAGCGGGCTGCTGGAGGCGTTGCTGTGCACGTGGGTGGAAGGGTGTGTGGGCATGGATAGAGGAACAGAGCACTGAGAAATGGGCAGGAGACCCCAGCAGGGTGTTGAGGTGCATGGTTATGGTAGTAAGTCCTGCAGGCTCCGGCAGGAACCGAAAAAAAATGCCGTGGATGTGAAAAGGGAAACAGTACGGGGCCTCCGCCCTGGCTATGCCACGGGGTCTTAAGGCTTCAGCAAGGGGCTCTTGACACCCTGGGTCTCCTAGGAGGTGGGGTAGAATGCCGGAGGAGAGATGAGGGCTGTGGAGCCCACTGCTGGGGGCAGTGAGGCCCCGGGGGCTGCCTCGTGCTCTCTTCTGGAGGCTGTGAACCCAGCCCAAGGCTGGTCAGCTGGTCAGCCTGGCACTGTCAAGGGGCGGACCCTGGTCCTGGTGGCCATGTGGGGATGGCTTCCCAGGTGAGGCAAAGAAGCAAAGCAGTTGGTCCCATGGCATGGGGGGCAGGGTCCCACATGTCCCTGCCTTCATGTCCCACACGGGCAGGGTCTCCCGGCGCCCCGAGAGCCTCTGGCTAACAGCTGTGCCCTTGGGAAGCCTGAGCCTGGGAGGGCGGGAGCCCCCCGGCGTGTGGCCTGGGAGCCAGCCTGACCTTGGCTGTGCCCGCCTGTGTTGCTTAGAGCTCCTTCCCTGGTGGGACCCAGGCCAGCCCTCCCTGTTGTCATGGCCTTGCCTCAGTTTACTTAGGGTAGGCACTAGTACTGAGAGCCCGCACATGGGGGCCAGGACACAGAGCAGGTGGCCCCCTGCCCCCCAGCATGGTTTGGGCAGCCGCAGAAAGAGGAAATGCCTGAGTTCCTCTCCGTGGTGCCACCCCAGAGCCAGCCACATGGAGCTGCGCCTGGGCTCCCCATGTGGGGAGGGCTGCAGCTTGGGGAAGCCTCATGCCAGCCTCCGCGCTGGGCCTCTGCTCGCGTCCTCAGCGGCTCCCCACAGCGCCTTTGGCCCCTGTTGCTGTTCCCCACCCCTGGCTGCATGGAGTTCTCGCCCTTTTCCAAACAGTCCTTCGGTTTCCCCACCTCCAAATGCTGGCTTGGCAGCCCCATCTGCCTGGGATGCTCTCTTCCGCTGCCCGAGGCCTGGCTGGCAGCCTCCCCTCCTGGAGGCCCGAATGCTAAGGCAGCCGGTTTGCTCTGCTCTGAGCTGGGTTCAGCAGCTCCACCACCACACTGCTGTGACTGTGACTCGGCTCAGGTACCCTGATGTCAGCCCCACGCAGGCACCCGTGTTATTTCAGTTCCGCATGCGAGGAACCTCCAGCTCAGAGTGATTAAATAACTTCCCAGAGTCACACAGCGAGTGGTGGCAGCATCCAGGGGCCTGGTGACAAGCCATGGCTGGCCCGCTTCCCCTTCTCGCCCCGTCCCCACCCGGCCAGCAAGCCCCGCCGCGGCAGGGCTGTGTTCTCTGGGGCCTCGGGCCCTGGCTGGGCGCTTGTGAACAGTGTGTGGTGGTGGGGCACCGAGTGACTCTGGGCCTCGGTTTCCCCTCTGCAGCACATGGGCATTACCTCGGTCTCTCCACCAGCTGACGCTGAGAGGTCTGAGCTCGAACCCTGCTCTGCCACTAAGCAGCTGTGGCCCTCCGCCAGTGCCCTGACCCCTGAGCCTCCAGCCTCCCCTGAGGAGTTTTCAGCTCAGAGAAGCTAGCATGGCAGCGCTCAGCAGACCCTCAGCACCTTCTCAGCCAGGGCCCCTTCTCCATCCCCCCTCTTATCTGGGAAACACACTGACGCCTGCAGACATGCTCTGGCCGTGGCCATTCACCAGCTGCTGAAGGAGCTGCCCTCTTTCGCAGCGGGGCCCCCTGGACCCCACGCCTCTCACCCCCCTTGTTCCTGTGTCCTGAGCTGAGGGGTTGGATGGAGCCCCTGGCCTCCCTGCAGCCCACCTGAGTCCCATGGGGTTAGGCTTCCTCACAGAGCCACCTGCTCACCTGTGTGGAGGAAAGATGGAAACCAGCCAGGGCTGGAGGAACGACTCCAGGCACTGAGCGCACTGAGCGGTGTGAAATCAGAGTGGTGTGTGCTTTGAGCACCAGGCTCTTCTTCTGTCCCATGGGGAAGGGGGATGGGAGCGGGGCCGGGGTGGTGGGGGAAGCACACAGGAGGGGCCGGGGCTGCCAGCTGCCCACCCCCAGCCCCATCCGCAGGACCCGGTGCCACCCGTCAGGGGTTTGCAGAAGTGGGGGTGGTGGGGTGCTGGTGCCTGTGGAGACAGGCTGGCTTGCGGGATGCAGCAGGAAGTACCTCTGGGCCCTTGGTGCTGACTTGAGAACTGGGGTGGATGTAGCGGAACCAAAACTGCTGTGTCATTGTGGCGTGGCGCTGTTGCCAGGGTGACCGGTGAGTTTCCCACGCTTCCTCCGGGAGGCAGTGGCGGCTGAGGGCGGGGCAGGGGTGTGTGGACCGGGATGGTGCCACCTCCCTCCCGGGCACGTGATTGGAGCCCCCGCCCTGTGAGGCCTGCTGGGCAGTGCGTCCTGCTGGGGTGGACCCTCCTCACTGTGACCAGGCCTCAGAGCCCATACGTGGGCCAGGGTCCCCACAGTGCCTGCCTCCCTGGGAGGGTCTTGGAGCTCACGCCTGTGTCGAGTGAGCTCCCAGGAATGGGAGACGGCTGTCATTTAGGTGGGTGAGGGGTGGCATGCGGGCAGGGGCTTTGTGGGGTCAGCTGCAGGAGGGCAGTGGCCTGAGGGCAGCGCCAGCCCGTGAGCAATTGGGGTCAGGCATCCAGCCAACACTCAGAGGGTCCCGGCCCGGCCATTCCCATGATGTGTGGTCAGGGGTGGGCAGGTCCCTGAGCCTCAGTTTCCCTCTTTGTAAAGTGGGCGTGCAGCACCGTCCTCTCCTAGGGCTGCTGGGGGCGCTGGCACGTGCCCGGGCACCTGGCGACAGCCTGCCAGAGCTGATCCCGGCTTTCCCTCCTTAGCTCAACTCACCCATGAACCCTGTGAGCAGCAGCGAGGACATCAAGCCCCCCCTGGGCCTCAACGGTGTCCTCAAAGTCCCGGCCCACCCCTCAGGGAACATGGCATCCTTCACCAAGCACATCTGTGCCATCTGCGGTGACCGTTCCTCAGGTAGGCTGCGAGGGTGCAGCAGGACCACAGGGCCCACGGCAGGGCGGGGCCAGGCCAACAAAGGGGGCTCGGAGCTCTAAGCGCCTTTCACGTGGGACGTGTGAGTGTGTTTATGTCCGGGAGACAGTAGGTGGCGAGGCCATGGTGAGCAGGTAGACCGGAGGCTCCGAGAGAGGAGGCAGCTGCAAGTGGTGACGATGGCCAGGGGGCTGCGTGGCTGGGCCCCTCCCTGGTCCGTGCCCTGGGCCAGGGGCCCCTGGCGTCATACCACCGAACCCAACAGCCCCAGTGGAAGGCTGCTCTGCTGTCCCAGGGCCGCCAGGGCAGACACGCAGAGGACGGGGATTTGGCGGGGGCCTGGGCCTCACCTTCTGTGCTCCCAGGCCTGCTCCTTCCCGAGCAGAAGGCCGGGGTCTGGGGACAGGAGCCTGTGGGCTAGGACGGACAGCCCTCCCGGTGGCTGGTGGTGGGCGGCGGGCACAGCCATGCTCTCATGGCCCTGCTGTGCCCACCCGCAGGCAAGCACTACGGGGTGTACAGCTGTGAGGGCTGTAAGGGCTTCTTCAAGCGGACAGTGCGCAAGGACCTGACCTACACCTGCCGGGACAACAAGGACTGCCTGATTGACAAGCGGCAGCGGAACCGGTGCCAGTACTGCCGCTACCAGAAGTGCCTGGCCATGGGCATGAAGCGGGAAGGTAGGCCCCTGCAGGGATGCCCGCTCTCCCCATGTGGGCCGGCCCTCGGGCGGACGCTGGCTGCATGCTCCTCTGGCTACCGCCAGAGGTCGAGGCTGCACGGGGAGCTGTGCATCCCTGGAGGTTCTGATCTTGGCCACCAGTCTCCCACTGGCCCCCATCAGGTGTTCTTCTCACTCACCTGCCCTTAACTGAGCACCCGGATGCCAGGCTTTGGGATGACAGGAGAGGTCACCTGGGTCCTTCCTTGCTGGCCCCTTCTGGCCCCTTTGAGGACAGGTGCTGATCACACCCTGGGCGCGTGTGCTGCAGGAGACGGGCGGAGGCAGAAGCACATGGAGGGCTGAGGCTGGAGAGGGCGGTGGGCATGTAGTGAAGGCCCGACGGGTGTGGTTGGAGCCCAGGACAGCGGGTCCAGGGGTGGTGGTCCAGCTGCCCAGTGAGCAGGGATAGCGCTGATTAGGGGCGGAGGGGGCAGGGAACGCCAGAGGCCGCCGGGACCCCTCACCCCTAGCCTGCTGCATGCCGGCCAGGCACTGGGCACGCCCGGGGCCTCAGAGAAGCGGGCCTCGGGTCCCGGGCCTCTTGGCCTTGGATATGGGAGCCCAGTTTACTGAGCACATGTGTTCAGGGCTGGGTGGGGGGTGGGTAGCATGCAAGGTCATTCCCCTGAGGTCATGGAAGCTGTCCAGCCATGCACGGGGGTCTCAGTTTCCCCATCTGCAGGCCCAGTGACTCCCGCACCCCGGGCAGGTTCTCTTTTGTGGTCTGCATCCGCGTTGGAGTCTCACGCCTGGGGCCTCATGGGGCCGGGAGGCGCTGGGGCTGGAGTCTGCGTGCCATTCCCTTCTCTGCTGTGGCTGCCCCTGTGGCCCACGCGTGGCTTGTGTTTGTCTGCCTCCTTCCCGCAGGCTCCTGGTGGGGTCCCCGGGCTGGTGCCCCAGGGCCGCGGGCCGTCCTCCTGCCATGGCTGCAGCGTGCCTCTCGCTTCATGCTTCTGTTTTTGGCCTCCTCAGCCCCAGTAACCAGAGCCCCAGCTGGGCCATGTGGTTGTGTGGGATTCCTCCTTGAGGCCGCAGGGGTGGATGCAACCCAGCCTCCCTGTGAGGGGCAGTGGGTCCACGGACCCCACAGAGGGTGGCCCCAAGGCTCCAGTGCTGTACCGCAGGGGCTGGCCTGGGCGTCTGCAGTGTCCGCTCACTAGGCCTTCTTGATTGGGGCTCATGCTTCACATAGTGCCTGGCACACCTTCTTGTGCTGGTGGAGAAACTGAGGCTCCAGAGGGCCCAGGTGTATGGCTGCCGGGGAGGTGGGCACCTGGCCCTGGTTCCTCGGGGCTCCCCGTAGTCAGGGACGGCTTGCTGGAGGCTGTGAGGGCAGCCTTGTGCCTAAGGGCTGGACAGTGGGCCGTGGGGAGTGTGTGGTGGCAGTAGATTGGTGTGTGCCCAGGTGCCAGTGTGTTGGGGGAGGCGGGGCACGACACGCCGCTTGAGGTTCAAGGCTCCGTCGAGGACACCGTAGCACAGAACGAATGAGCTTGGGTTAGTGCAAGGTCACTCACTCACTGAACTCACTCCACGCTGCCGGTGCCAGGCACCATGTGGCACGCTGGGCACAGCTGTGAGCTGGGGCTTCCTACCATTCAAGTGACCGTCGGATAACCAGGCAGAGCCCCCCAGGTCTGATCAGCGCTAACTTAGGTGACCTGGGACACTGGGAGCCAGAGGAGGCACCTGACCCAGCCGTGGACACAGGCAAGGCTTGGGCGAGTAGGAGGTGTCCGGGCTGGTGCCCGAGGAATGGCAGGGTGTAGGAAGGCCCCATGCCCAGCAGAGGGCACAGCGTGCGCAGAGGCTGAGAATGTCAGCAGATGTGGCCTCCACTGGGCATGGATGCCCTTCTGAGCCCCAGGGAGTGGCCCTCCAGGGTCGGTGGGCCTGTCCAACAAACATGGAGCCCCTCCTAAGGCCCCTCAGTCTGTCCACTGCTGAGCCTGGGGAGAGAGGGTGATGCCCCATGTCATGCCGGTGGAGCTGCAGGGGCTCAGGGCTGGGGAGACCTGGGGTCACCTGGTCTGACCCCTCCCGTTACAGTCTGGTCATGAGCCCCTGCGGTGTGCGGGGCCTCACTGGGCTCCCCGCCCCAGCTCCACGCTCGCCCACCCCACCGTGTGCTGTGATTCTGTCCCTACACCTCACAGATGGAGAAATGGGGTGCAGAGGGCCGGGGTCCTGGGGAGGGCTTGCCAGCACAGGGCCTGGGCTGCACCGTTTGCCTGGTCCAGGGCTGGGTGCACATCTGATGGACCAGGTGGTGTCTTGGGCACATTCCCCAGGCAGCGTGCAGCCCTCATGACCTCACTTACGGGTCGTTAGGGATATACCTGTTCCTGTCGGGACTCACCTCCCCTTTGCCTCTTTCTGGATTTTTAAGTCACAAACATGCAGTAAAAACCTTCTTGCAAAGCTCTCTTGTCCCCCAAACACAATATAAAACAGCTGCACTGGTTGTGGTTGGTCGTTCTGTGCAGCCCCAAGAGCCTTGAGAGTGGCAATAAAGAGGGGTGAGGCCTCCTGCCAAGTGGGGTGCAGGTGGCAGCGCCTCTTACCCATGTGTGCTCTGACGAGGCGGCAGCCTGTTGTGTTGTTTCCCGGCACCTGTGGGGCCCAGTCCACAGCCTCACTCCTGGGAGGAGTGAGCAGAGGCCCCAGTGCAGCCTTGGTGCTGGCCGTGCAGAGAGTGCCCCGTCTCCCGGGACAGGCGGCCCAGAGGGATGGGGCACCGCCCCCCTGCTGCAGCCCTCCCCCAGGCCCCCTGGAACCAGCCCTGAAATGCAGCTCTCTCCCTGCTGTCCTGGGCGGGCAAACTGCTGGGAGGAGGACTCCCTGGCAGCGGCAGGGCTGTTGTCTGCATGTGTCAGGACCGTTGCTGGGGCACTGGGCCAGGCGTGCCACCCCAGCCTTAGCCAGGGGGGGATGTGGGATGTGAGCGTCAGCTTCCAGCCCCATCCTGAGCCCCCCGAAGTGCCTGCAGTGAGCGGCCGTGCTGACTGGCCTTGATGCTGCTTGACTCCTCAGCAAGGCTGGCGAGCTCCCTGTAAGAGGTGAGGAAGCCGAGGTTCGGACCCAGGCAGCGTTGCCCAGCGCAGTGCCCGGAGGTGCTCAGCGTTGGCCCCTGGTGGGGCCCCACCTCTGCATTGGCTAATGAGGGATGCCGCGGGCTGATAGCATCTCTGTTGGGCAATGGCAGGGGCCTGCACACACAAGCAGCCATCTGGGACTTGTTCGGCAGCATTCCCGGGAGGCGGGGGCCAAGGCCCTGGTGGGAAATGCCGCAGGTCTGGCCTTCTGCTGGGCTGAGCCACAGCCTGCCTGTCGGAGTGGGTGGTGGCCGGCCCTGGGGAGTCTCCCGGTGCCTGTGGTCTGGTGGGCGCCAGCCCCACACTCGGGCTCGCAGTCCAATGAGGGAGACCTGGCCCCAGCTGGGCGAGTGACTGCCTCTCCAAGCCTGTCTCCTCATATGTCCAGTGGGGGCACCAGCAAGGTTTCTGCCCCTGGCCTGTGGGGGAAGTGTGGCGGGTGGCAGCAGTGGGTCTGGCTGGTGGTGGGTTTGGAGAGCGGTGGCCACATATGTGCGTGGGTGCAAGTGGGTGTGCATGTGTGCGTGTATGTGGTCAGTCTCTTGTAAAGACTCCTTGTCCTGGATTGAGTCCCTTGAGGGAAGGAGGGACATGTCCTCTGACCTGGAGGGACCTAACTTGCTATGTGACCTCTGGCTGGATGCCCCCTCTCTGGGTCTCAGTTGGTTGGGCCTTAAGAAGTGGGGCTAGACCGGAGCCTTTTGGTGAAATTCAGCCCTGCCTGCCCCGTGAACCATGCAAGGGACAGAGCAAGGGCCCTGCGGGCTGGCAGTGCTCAAAGCAGAGGAGGCAGCAGGGCGGGGGTGCTGCTATGCCCGGCCCCACTTCCACCCTCTGGCTTGCCGCTTGGGCCGGGCTGCTGCTCCCCGTGCATCTGCATGGCTCCTGATGGGGGGACCCCGGTTACGTTGGCCATGGAGTCCCCCTCCAGGCTTGGCATGGCTGCTTGGGGAGGGTCAGCTGTGCCCGTTGGGTCTTTGGGGCTCCCCAGTGCAGGGGCTTGCAGCCTCCCGGCCCTCCCAGGCTGACCACGCCTGCTGGGCTGGTAGGATAACGGGGCCCTGTCTTCGGAGGCTTTCCGGCGCCAGCGGAACAGGTCAAACACGACTCCATCTAAAAGGTGGTCGAGCTGCCAAAACATACCTCCTCCCCAGGCCCCCTCCTACCCCCTTCACTGTCTATAAATAAAACCATCATATTTATGATGGGGCTGCTCTGCACTGCTGGGCCCTCCCGGCCTCAGAATGCTTTGCAGAGCCTTCCCTGATTAATTCGCGGCCGCCCCGCGGGGAGGCAGGTGCTGGCAGCTGGCACCCTCCTCATCTGAGGGCTGAGGAAGCTGGGGCACGGGGAGGATAGGGGCTTCCTGCGGCCGCACAGCTGTCAGGGGAAGAGCAGGGCTGGGGACCTGGGGCTGGCTGGCTCCAGAACCTGCAGCTTTAAGCTCCTGATCCCCCAGGAGCTGAGCCTGCCCATTTGTGCCCAGGGCTCAGTTTCTCCACCTGGCTGCAATGAGCCGGTAGAGCTTGACGCTGTGCCTCTCCACTGCGTCCTGGCTGTGAGGCCTTAGGATTTTGCCCAGAGGACAGACCGTGGGGACCCCCATCCTCAGGGTCTCAGGGACACGGGCCTGCCTGGGTTCGGGTTCCTGTCACCATGGTTGCTGGCCCAGATCAGCCTGTGCAGCTGCCTCTCATCAGATGGGTTCTCCTGACCTTTGACCCTGTGCTGTGACAGATGGGGTGATGTAAGGAGATGTCCTCCTCGGGCCTGGCATGCGACACGTGGAGGGGTGGAGAAGCCTGGCTGTGGGGGGCCAGAGCGGGGCAGCCCTCCGCAGCCCTGTCTGCTCCCTGCCACCTGCCCTCCAGCTTGAGCACCTCCGAGCCACACCTGCCATTGGATATTCCAGAAGAGCCAAGCTTGCAGAAACTCGGCTGGAGGCCTCCTGCGGCTCCTTGGCCAGCTGGTGTCACCCGAAGGTGTCGGCTGGCCCCTGTCCTTGAGTCTTGCCACATGGATGGAAAGTTCCTCGCTTGAGTCAGTTCTTTGGGTCTTGTAGAACATAGCCCCTGGCTCAGGGTTGGTTCTAGCCTCTTGTTAATGCAGGAAGGATCCAGGGCCTGCCCTCAGAACCCTGAGGCCCCAGAGAGCGGCACAGATTGCTGCCAGCATCTCCGAACAGTCATCGGGGGTGCCCCAGCCAGAGGCAGCTGGCACAGGGTGGTGGGGGGTATTGGCGCGGTACTGCTACAGAGCCAGGGAAGCCTGGGGGTCCCAGAGACAGCATGGCAGGGAGCCCTCGAAACCCCCAGCCCTGGACGAATCAGGGGAGGGGGACCTGAAGAGCCCCAATAGAGAGCTGTTCACCAGGAGCCGTGGCCTTTGGAGGAAGTGGCCACTGAGAGCTGGCTGGGCAGGGCAGCACTGAATGGGGACCCCCACTCCCTCCACTGCTGGTCCCTCGCGTTTGCCAAACCCATCTGGGGCCAAGAGCCAGGGGGCCTGGAGCTCACAGTCCTTGGAGCCAGGGCAAGAGGCGGGTCAGGAGGTGCATGGAGACTGTGAGAATGGGGAGTGTCTGCCCCGAGAGGTGTCCATGGGGGGCAGCCTGTCGGAGGCCCAGAGGGCATTAGCACTGGGGATTCCTGCGACTTGCTCCTGCTCTCCGGGTGGGCATGGGTCTGGGAAAGAGCGGGGGCACTGAGAGCAAGGTCCCCCTGGGGCAGGGCTGCCAGGCTGAGGCTCCGCAGGGAGGGAACTCAGAGCTGGCCTTGCAGATAGATGTAAAGCTGGGTGTGTCAGAAACGGGGAGGGAAATCCAGGTGGGGTAGGACCTGGGTGGGAAGCAGGTGCCAGCATCTGGCGATGCTGGTGGGTGTCCTCTTGAGGGCCTGAGGCTCCTTTGCTGAGCCCCCCTGCAGGGCTGGAGGAGGCCAGGTGGGTGGACTGTGGCCCGTGTGCCTGTGGCTGTGGGAGTGACCTGAGGTGGCGCCTGTGTACTGTGACCCGGGGGCACAGGTTGGGACTTCTTGCAGGAGTCACCATATTTTATCCTATGTTCTACCCTTGGGTCCCCCAGGAGCTGGCCAGTTACCAGGGCCTCTAGGGGCTGTGGCCTTGGCAGCAGGATGGTCCCTAAGGGAGGGGGAGGGGGGCACAACCGTGTGGCCCGCAGCTTGAGGAGGGCTGGGCTGGGGTCTGTGGAGGCTGAAGGGCACACACCCCCATGCTGGCCCAGGTGGAGGAGCGGGGGCCTGGCGGGAGTCGGGTCTCGGGTGGCCACCTCCCAAGGACCCATTCTGCCTGCTCCAGGGCTTCCAGCAGGGGTGGCTGCCCACCCCCTGGGACGGCTGTGGGCGCCAGACCTGGCCCATGGGGCTCTCCCAGCTCGGGACAGTCTTCCTCTTTTACGAGGAGCTTTGTGGGCTGGGCTGCTCCCCGAGGTGGGGGCCAGCGCTGCCCATCCCGGGACCTCCCAGGGCTCTGCTCAGCCCCGGGCTTTGCAGTGGGGGGCTGTTTCCAGGCCCTTCTCATCACAGATGGGTGGGTGGGCAGAGGTCTCAGTGCCGTGCTCTGGAGGTGTGTTCACTAGGCTGCCCCTGTGCAGGGGGGTCTCCTGGGACCCCGAGAAGCTGAGGGCCTCATCTGGGGTGGGGGCTGAGGCGCTGGCCAAGCAGCACCAGAGGAGGGAGGCTTGGGAGAGGCTAGTGATCGTGTGTGGGGCGCCATGGCAGGTGCTTGTGGGGCTCAGGGTGGGTTCCACAGCCCTGTTCCGGTTCCCTGGTGCCTCAGGCCTGCTGGGTGGCCTCAGGGAGGTCCTGGCCCCCCTTTTAGAAACGGCAGCTTGAGTGGCAAGGTCTGTAAGTCTGCAGGGCCCAGCTGCCCCAGCCTTCTCTGCACGAGGGCATCACGGGGCAGCGTCGAACTGAGCTTTCTCTCTGCCTCCTTCCATTGGCTTCTCCCCTGGGCTCCCAGAAACCAGGCCTCCGCTGGCCACCCCAGCTTCTCAGTCCCCACCCTGCCGCCTGGTTTGGCCCCAGCTGTGGTCTCCCACAGGCCCCTCTTCCCTGTGGCTGGAGGGGACTTTCAGAGACCTTGGTTCCGTCCTGCCCCTTCCCTGCTCCTGGGTTTTGGTGGGAATGTGAGTTGAATGAATGAATGAGTCCGAGGCACACATTCTCAGTTCTGAGGGTACAGCCCCTGAGCGGCCCGGCTTAGAGCAGAGACGGTGCCATGGCCCGGTGGGCACTGAGCAGTGTCTCCCTCGCCGGCCCCGGTGGGGATGCTGGTACTGTGAGCATGCTGGCCTGGAGCCGGCACTCCTTGGCCCCTGGGACAGGCCTGCTGTGGGCGCGGGGGGCTGACTAGACACCCCGCTGGGTTGCAGCCGTGCAGGAAGAGCGGCAGCGGGGCAAGGACCGGAACGAGAACGAGGTGGAGTCCACAAGTAGCGCCAACGAGGACATGCCCGTGGAGAAGATTCTGGAAGCCGAGCTGGCTGTCGAGCCCAAGACTGAGACGTACGTGGAGGCAAACATGGGGCTGAATCCCAACTCGGTGAGTGCCACCTGCGCCTCGGCCTGGCCATGTGGCCTCCCCCCATGGTGGCAGAATCCCACGTGGCCCTGAGGCCCATCAGCCCCTGGCGGGCACTCCTGGTGGGAGGCTGTGTCTCCTGGGCTGGGATGGTGGGGCTGCAGCTGGGCCCCATTGGGTAACCAGGTTTTGAGGGTCTCATGTCTGCCCCAGAGACCCTGTCCAGGCCAGCCCTTAGGTCACACTGATTCCGCCACCCCATTCTCCCCTGGCTCACAAGCTCGTGCTCCTGGCTCATGCCCACCCCAATCCCGGGACCCCAGGACCTTTGCACATGCTGCTCTCTAATACCTCCTCCGGCTTTCACTTCCTCAGGGGGCACCTTTCCCACTGGGGCCCCCTCGTGCCCTGGAAGGAGGGCCTGGCCGCTTCACTTGGGTTCATAGGCTCTGACCTCCCCTTCTTGGCCCCCAGCACAAGACCTTCACATAGTGGGGTATGTGGTGGGGTAATCCTCCCTGCCACCCCGGGGCTGGGGGAGGCATCTGGGCTGTTGCTCACTGCCTGGCTCTCGCCAGCGATAGCGATCCACATGGCCCTGTGAGACCCACATCGTCTCAGTGTGCCAGGGTCCCCTTTGCTCACGAGGCCCCTGAAGTCTGAGGTCCCCATGACCAGGTGACTGGCCACCAGCATCCCTGCCCTCCAGTGCCCAGGACCACAGCCCCCCGTAGACCTCCACTCCGGCTGTCCAGCCAGGGAGCCGCTGCCTGTGGGGCCCTTAGGGTGTCCTTCTGTCTGGAGATGCCGCCTCTGGGTGTGGAGTGACCCCGGCTTTGTCCCTGGGAGGTGCTTTCCGGTCTGTGGTCCTGCCGCCCTGTGTCTGCTTTTCCAGTCCCAGCGAGGGATGGGGGCCAGCTGTTAGGGTCACACGACTGAGCAGAAATTCCCCAAAGAAAAATTGGAAGATGGACAAAAGTTGCTAACTTTTAATTTTGTCAAGTAAGGACATTATCTGGGAAAAACCTGCCATCTGCTCTCCATGGCTCCAGCGCAAGGCATGTGGTTCAGCAGCGCAGATGGGTGAGCTGGCCAAGGAGGCCGGCCCTTTAGGGGAGCACCTGTGAGCCGGGGACAGCACGGGGCTACCTCCTTGCACCGGGCCCAGGGCTGCAGCCTCCCGTCGGTTGGCTAGGCTCCCCTCCAGGTCTGTGGTTAGGCCCGCTTCCCGCAGGCAGCACGCCGAGCAGCAGGGCTGCTCGCTCAGTGCCTCCAGGACTTGGGAGGCACTCTGCACCCACCTGATGTCACCCCTCCCGCCAGCCCTGCTCGGGGCCCACGTGGTGATGCCCTGCCCCCTGGCCTGCCCTGGGCCCTTCACGGGCTCCAAGGAAGCTGCCGGCCAGGGAAGAGGGTGTGTTCTGGGGGCTCAGACTGTGGCCGAGCTTCTAGGTTCTCCCTGGGCTGTCCCCACACTTGTAGCCGCCTCTCCATGCGGCTCCCCGGGATGCCCTCCAGGCCTGGGCTTCCACTGCCCGGCTGCCCTGCGGAGTGGGGAGGCAGGGAGAGTGGGCCTGAGAAGCAGACTGTGGCCATGGTGGGAACAGGGGGAACCCCAGCAGGCCAGCCTCTGCCCCAAAGTGGGAGGTGCCAGCCTTGCGCTTGTGGTATCTGGGGGGGGGGCCTGAGCACAGAACCTGCCCCCCATGAGTGCTTCACTTGCCGCCGACACCCCCATGGTCTCCTCCAGGGTGAGGAGGGAGCGCTCTGTGGGCCTCGGGCCCTCCCCTCAGCCCAGGGAGCTCGGGGGCAGGGCAGGTAGGCCGTTCCAGGTGCTGGCGTCCGTCCGCCCCTCCCACTGGGCCCCCTCTGCACACCCAGCCCCCTCCGACTGGCGGTCTTGGTGCCAGCCTGTCCCTGGGCCTCCCGTGTGAGCCCTTAGCAGGCGGCATGTTTAGCCTCGGCCTGGCCATCACTCAGGGGCAGATGGTTTCTGCCAGGAAAGCTTTTCAAGGGAGCCTTTCCTCTCGCGAGGTGCCTGCCACGGTGGTTTCTGCCTCTGGTGCGCTGTGTGGGCCCCCACCACTCAGGACCCAGAGGGTTTAGGACCTGAGCCCCCCCAAATGCCCGCAGACAGCACAGCTCCTGCCTTATGGCCCTGGAGGGCAGAAGTCCAGAGTCGTCTCCCTGCACTAGAGTCAAGGTGTCAACAGGCCTGGTTCCTTCTGGGGGGCGCCCGCCTCCAGAAGCCGTCTCCTTGCCTCTCCCAGTTGTAGAGGCTGCCAAGCTCCCAGGCTTGGGGCCCCTCCCTCCACCTTCAGGGCCAGCGCCCTCTCTCCTGTGGCCTCAGCTCTGTCCCCACACCCTCTCTGACCCTGATCTCCAGCCTCCCTCTGGAAAGGCCCCTTGTGAGGACAATGGACACCCCCCCACCACCTCCCCAAGCATTTAGAATCGTCTCCATCACAAAGCCCTTCCTCAATCACTTCTGCAAATTCCCTTTGCCGTACGTAATCACAGGCTCTGGAGGTTAGGGCCTGGATGGCTTTGGGGCCGATTTGCAGCCCATGCCGGTAAAGCCCTGGCAGAACCTGATCTAGGGCTGTGTTCCCGACGTGCTGCTCACCGTGGCCCCTCCCTCCGCTAGCCCAACGACCCTGTCACCAACATTTGCCAAGCAGCGGACAAGCAGCTCTTCACCCTGGTGGAGTGGGCCAAGCGGATCCCACACTTCTCCGAGCTGCCCCTGGACGACCAGGTTATCCTGCTGAGGGCGGGTGAGTGGCCGGGCTTGGCGGGGGTGGGCGGGTTTCAGGAGGAGAGGGGCAGGGGCCAGAGCCCCGGCAATAGGACACACCCCAGGACCCTGCTTGCTGCTGTAGCGTGGGGCTGTTGGGGAGGGGTGGGGGCTCCTGTCCTAGCCCTGCCCCCTCTGGCCTCAGTATCCCTTCCCTCCCGGATAAGGAGGCATTGGGTTTGGGGGTCTCGCCAAGTGGTCTTCAGGGATGTGAGAAGCTAGCTGGGACCTCTGGGGAGGGAGGGTGAGTGCCCGGCAGGGGCTCCCTTTGGTTCTGTGTCGGTGTCACCCCCTTGGCCTATGCCCCCAGGCCTCAGCTCCTTTTCTGGGCAGGGACTGCAGTGCACGTATCCTTTGCACAAAAGGGTTTGCTCCTTGCTCAGAGCGTACACTGTGACTGGGTGGGGTGTAATGAGACGGCTCTGGGGTTTGGGATCAGCTGGAAAGTGGGTGTGAACACATGGAGTGGAAGCTGGTTTCTGCTGTGAGACCCGGGTGCTCAGTGCAAGTTCCTGCCAGGGAGCAGTGAGGACGGCGAGCTGGATGAGCTGGGTCCTCAGAGGGCACCCCTGCCCTGCCTCCTGGACCCCGCCGTGTATACTAGCTCAGGCCACACCCCACTCAGCAGCCGCCTCCTGTCCCCAGCCGAGCACCAGGCCTGTGCTGGACGCCTTGGGGTGTCAGAGGCAGCCCAGCCCAGTGCCTGCTGGACCCTGGGGCCCTCGGGGCAGTGGTGGGGTGCAGCTGCATAGCCCTCAGTGGGGGACGGGAGGGAGAGATGAGTGACTCTGGAGAGGCTCCTGAGTAGGGGACAGGTCCAGGTGAGGGGGCAGGCACCCGGCAGGATATCCCTCCATGCAGGGTCCAGCTCCTCTGCCGGAAGGGGGCTGCTGGAAGGGCCTTGACTCTACCTGGTGCAAAAGACCCAGCGCCCTGAGCCGTTGGGAAGGTGACGGCCTGGAGGGTAGGAAGGATCGGGGCAGAGGCCCTGGGTTCTTGTCCTGATGCAGGCCTCCCCCTCCGTAGGCCTCTGTTAGATTCAAGTTTCCATTCGAGTTTCCCTTCTGTACTTTTTCTCAGCCCTCTGATGCTGGCCTTGGGTTGTCTGTGCTAGGACCTCATACACAAGAGCGTCGGGCTGGCCGGCAGCTCTCACGCAGCTGGTTTCAGTGTGATCAGGTCCTGTTCTGTGGCATCCCCGCAGCACACACTGGTCTGAGGGCGCTGTTGGGCCAGACTGGCAGCAGCTGCCCTGCGACCGTGCCAGAGAATTGGGGGGGCTCTCCATGTGCCCTGCTTCCCCGGGCACCTGAGTTTTACACAGAGCCAGAGGAGATGCTCTGCGCAGCACTTCTCGGGGCCTTTGTCGTGCGTGCCAGTGTGCACTGTGGAAGAAAGGCATTTCCCAAACATAGGTTCCCAGGAACCCATTTTCTGTGGAAAACCTGTGGGGTTAGGGTTCCGCGGAGCTGACTTTGAGAACCTTCGCCTGGTTTCCCCAAGGGGTGGGTCCGTGATAGCACGCGCTGCCTCCGGAGGGCTGACCGGGGTCTGGAGACAGCGACGTGACCGTGTGCCCCCTCCCCAGGCTGGAATGAGCTGCTCATTGCTTCCTTCTCCCACCGGTCCATCGCCGTGAAGGATGGGATCCTCCTGGCCACGGGGCTGCATGTCCACCGGAACAGCGCCCACAGTGCAGGGGTGGGCGCCATCTTCGACAGGTGGGGCCCCGGCCGCGTCCACAGCCTGCTGCTGTTCTGTGTGGGCGGGCAAGAGATGGGAATGGACAGAGGCCAGCACCCACGTGGGACCAGCATGTAGGGACACCTGACACCCAAAGCAGCATTTCGGTTTGTTTTCTCCTGGATATTTTTGAAAGAGCGAAGTAGCTTATGCTGTAGATGGAGTTTCTTATGTCCATTGCGTCTCACAAGTCCAGACGCTCCTGCATTGTGGCTGACCCCTCACAGCTTACGGGGCACGTCCTGCGTGCCCACCCGGCCCTGAGCCCTTGGCTGACGCGCAGGGCTGCCACCAAAGAGGCTCACGGGGCAGCGCTGATCGCCCACAGGAGACCTCCTGAGAGAGTGTGCCCCTCTGGGGTCTGCTCTGGTCTGGAAGTGTGGCCCCAGCCCGGCTTGCAGCTGACAGTCCTCAGTCCCAGCTGCTGGGAAGGAGACCGTGGTAGGGGCATTGGCTTCTGCTGCCCGGGGTCCCAGAGCAGGCTTGGGGAGGACCAGCTTTTTCTTTCCTTTTTGTGGGTGAGGTGGGTGGTGCCCCAGAGGTGGGGCGCCCTCGTGCCCACTCTGTGCCTGCCATCCTCTAGGCCCCTGGGATCTGATGTGAGCAGGCCCCCTCTCCTGCCTGGGGACCTCAGGGCCCCCTCTGCCTACAGGAAAAGCCTGTCTCCTCAGGGTGACCGTCTGGGCCCCTTCTCCCTTCACTCCCCTGTGGCCTGGCCCCATCAACCACTTGCCACTTCCTGGACATGACCATTGAGTTTTGGGGGTCAGGGAAGGTTGATAAGGTTGGGGCACCCAGGCTGGATGGCTGTGCAGAGAGGCCAGGGGTCCAGGGCGTGGCTGCCCACGGGGGTTGGGGCTGTGGCAGCTGAGTTGGAGCAGAGCTCTGAAGGGTTCCGGGAAGGGTCCCCAGCTCTCTGACAGGCTGTGCGGGCTGCTTTCCCCACGGAGGAAAACATCTGGTCACAGGAGGCCAAACGTACACGCCTCAGTGGTAGGGTCAGCTAGGAGGAAGGCCATGTTCTGGGGACACGGCTCTCCTGTGGGCCACAGTGGCCACAAACGTGGTGCTTACTTCTGTCGACACGCAAGCCCCTGTCACCCTGGCTCAGCTGTCATGAGGTCCCTCCTCAGTCTCTGGGTTCCCAGAATAAAATGCCACATGCAGACCCCTCGAGGGAGGGAGAGTGCGTTGTCCAGATGGAGCCGACAGGCTGGGTGGGGAAACTGAGCAGCTCCACTTGGCCACGCCTCTCCCAGGCACCCTCCAGGCCCAGGCCAGGCTTCCTGAGTCCTTTGGCATTTTGGAAGGGCACCTGGTGAGGGGCAGCCTGACTTGGACCTTGGCATTTGCCTGCTTTCTCCACAGGGTGCTGACGGAGCTTGTGTCCAAAATGCGGGACATGCAGATGGACAAGACGGAGCTGGGCTGCCTGCGCGCCATTGTCCTCTTCAACCCCGGTACAGCTCCCTGCCTCAGACGTCAGTCCTCCAGGGCCGCCCCACTGCTGGGGCGTTGGGTGAATGCCCCCCGTTGTCTGAGCCATGGTGTCGCCTCTTTATGATCGGGGGATAGCCTGCTACCTTCCTCTAATGCCCCCTGGGAGGGTTCTGCACACAGTGGGGCTCAGGACATTGCACTTGCCCTTTGTGGTTCGGTGAGGCCTCTGGCCAAGCCTTCTGGGCACCACCATCTGCCCTGGAATCCTGGGATCAGAAGAGGCAGCCTTCTCGTGAGCTTTAATGCTGAAGCTCCGGAGCTCGGGCTGTCTGCAGGGCGGGGATGGGGACTGGGAGGGCAGGTTCAGGGCCGCTGGCTTCTAGGGAGAGGTGTGGGAGCTGGCCAGGCAGTGGTGAAGGTGAGCGACCCCTGGGCAGTGGGCAGCTCCGGTGCTGAGGGACCGGGCTTGGGGGGAGATGGGAGTGTTCTCGTGGGAAGAGTCCATTTCCAGGGGTGCTTCATCCCCCAGGTCTGTGCGTGCTTCAAGCCCACCATCCTGGCAGAACGGGAGGCCGAGCCACAGTGCTTGGCCCTGCCCAGTGAATGGATCCCTGTTTGTCATTCATGGCTTGGCTTCTGCGGCTGGTTCGCCAGCTGAGGCTTGGGTGTGGGATGTCTGGGGATGGAGGAGAGATGGCTGGAGCTGGGGCAGCCCTGGGCCTGGGGAACCAAGCTATGGAGGAGCCTGACATGTTCTCAAGGCACCTGGGACCCCAGGCCACTTGTGGTGTTCGCACTGGGCAGTCGTACCCCCGCTGGGATGCCAGACTGCTTGAGCATGGCTCTGGCATGCACGAGACCCCTCGGTCGGACGCTCTGAGGCAACCTGGCAGCAGGCCTGTGCCAGGGGCCCCCGTGAGGCTGCAGTGGCTTTAGACCAGCAGCCGGGGCAGGTGTGGGCTCCAGACTCTGTCCCCAACGCCACCAGGATGGGCCAGACCCAGGGCTGTATGAGCCCAAAGCATGCCAAGTTGGGGGGCTGCTGTTGGGGTGGGGGCTGCCTGATGCCAGCTTGTTGGTCTTGGGGACCCCGGGAGGCGAGGAAGTAGAGGGGAGGCACTGGCGGCGCTTGGCCTGGCTCAAAGGCTCTCACTGGCTCAGCCCAGCACGGCTCACCGAGACGATCCCAGGAGCGTCCCTCACTCCTTAGCCCTCTGTCTGTCCCAAGGGACTGAGACACAAGTACAGCAAAGGCTGGCATCAACTGGTTGCTGTGGTAACCAGGGGAGGGTGAGGATAGGCCCTTCATGCACCACAAATGGGGCAGCTGGGTGTCAGGAGGCCTGGGGACTGGCCCTCAGTTACCTGGCCGGTGAGTGGCAGGGCCAGGGCTCCAGCCCAGGGTGGCCCCATGGGGACAGAGCACTCCCGGCAGCCCGCTGCCGGCCTCATCGGAGCCGGGCCTGTGGGGAGCCAGCCCGCGTGCCCAGTCCCTGGGGCAGCTTCCCGGGCACGGGCTCTGACCTGCGGCCCCTTCTCCCTTTCAGACTCCAAGGGGCTCTCAAACCCGGCGGAGGTGGAGGCTCTGCGGGAGAAGGTCTACGCGTCCCTGGAGGCGTACTGCAAACACAAGTACCCCGAGCAGCCCGGAAGGTGAGCCTGGCGGGTGGCCTCTGCCCTCCTAGGCCTTGGGGACTTGGGGATCTCGGCTCTGGGTACCCTGCCCGCTCCCTGGGGACAGGCTGGGGAGCTCCCTGCTCCTCCCGGGACCGGGTGCTGTGAGGGCTGCAGGGTGCGTGCTCGCTCACAGGCTGCTCTGGAGCGCACTGAAAGGCCAGGCCCGGTGCCCGCGCACAGTAGGTGCTTGTCTCTGTAGCGCTCATAAATGGAGGCAGTGTTTTCCTCTGCCCACTCAAGGGGGCACTAGAGGCAGAGGTAGGCACCGGCAAGAGCTCACCTCTCACCACCTGGCTGGGGGTCCCGGAAGGGCGGGGACCGTCTCGTTTCCACATCCACAGTGCCAGGCACACAGTAGGCATCCAGGAGGAGGGGAGACATTAGTGGCTTCGTGCCATGGCAGGTCTGTTTTCCTTGCGCTACCCCGCCCTCCATAAGGGCATCTCCCGGGCACCAGGCCTCCCTTGCCCCTGCCTGGCACACACACGGTTAACTGTGTCCTGCTCCCTGCTCCGCCTGCATCTGGTTTGGTTTAAGGACAGAGGGGCGGCCACCCGCTCTTTCTTCCTGGCTTCCTGCCGCAGCCCATCTCGCCAGCTCAGCAGAAAGCAGCTGTCTCTGGCTCCGCTCCAGCCTTGGTGCTGCGTGTTTTGCCTTTAAAACACGGGTTCTGTAGTTGCCAACCCTGGGGCTTTTCCCTGGTATACAGCCCTTCAAGGGAGGGCAGCCCCCGCGGCAGGGGTGGGGATGGGAGGAGCCTGGCCCATCCCTAGGAGCCAGTCCTCTGTGCCAAGCTGCTGAGCCTGGCTTCCTCCTCCAAAAGCCCCTTCCCTCCCCGCCCGGTTCCCTCCCCAGAAACTCCCCAGGGGGTGGGCAGGGCCAGAGGGGAGGGTCCCTTGCCTCTGGCCCAGCTCCAGCAGAGCTATCTCTGGGGGGGTGGGTGCCCTATGAGAAGGGACTTGCTTGAGCACAGACCTGCTCGCTGGCTCAGGAGCAGCTCTCTCCCCTGCCTGAGTCCCGCTGCGGCTGCCTGGTGCCCTTGGAGAAAGCCCCACTCAGCGTGCGCTGCCCAGCTCCCGTCTCACCTCTGGCCCTTCGTCCGGATCCCCACTCCATGAACCTTGTGGGGTCTTCGTGCCCGTGCCCTCTCCTACCTCCAGGCCTCGGCCTGCCGTTCCCACTGCCCGAGAGGCCCCTGCTTCCCCCCCCCCCCCAAAGGCTCGGCTCAGGCAGGGCTTGCGCTGCTGCAGCTCTGGGGGGGCGATGAGGTTCGGTCTGTGGGTGGGCAGCCAGGCGCTAGGGTGCAGGGGGCCGCCTGCCCTGCCCTCAACCCGCTGCCCTGCAGGTTCGCCAAGCTGCTGCTCCGCCTGCCGGCCCTGCGCTCCATTGGCCTCAAGTGCCTGGAGCACCTCTTCTTTTTCAAGCTCATCGGGGACACGCCCATCGACACCTTCCTCATGGAGATGCTGGAAGCCCCCCACCAAATGACTTAGGCCCGCCCGCTGGCCAGACCTTCGTGCCCACTGGTCCGGCCGCCCCGCCTGGCCACCAGCTGCTCTTCTCGGCCAAGCCCCATCCCCGCCCCTTCTCTGCCTGGCCCGGTGACCTGGGGCGCAGCCTGTCACTGCTAAGCCTAAGACGTATTGCCACCCTTGCTATTTTACTGCTACTCGTCTTTGGACCCTCGTGGTGGCTTTCCCGGGGCGGCAGCCGGAGTGGCAAGAACTGGTTGAGCCCCAGCCGGCCCATCGGGCTCTCCGGGGAGCCAGGGCAGTCCCTCCGTCCCAGGCCCAGCGCTGCGGCCCCCGAAAGGGTAGCAGCTTTGTTGTGGTTGCCGTTCATTGTCCCCCATGTGGCCTCTTCTGATCGGAGCACCTCCTCACCCACCTGGCCAGCCCAGCCCCGCGCAGGATCAGGAGGAGGGGGCAGGTGGGGGGCTGGGGCCTGGTGTCTGCTAGCCGCCCTGGTAAGAGGAGGGGTCTCCGGGGCTTCCCTCCCCTCAGACTGAGGGTGAGCAGCCCCTCTCCCAAAGGTGACTTGTGCTTTTTCCCCAGAGCTGGTCAGAGCAGGAGCTGACCCCTGCAGGCTGTGGGCGCCACCTCGAGGTTGCAGGGACTGGGGGCACCCACGACCTCGGTTTTCTCTTTGCGTTGCCCTGGTTTCAGCTTCCCCTCCTTGGGGTCCTGTCTAGTGCAAGGCAGCCGGGCCACAGTGTCCTGGGTCTCCTCAACGCCAGAGCTTCTCTTCCAGGCTGGGAAGGCCAGGGGTCACCCCTGGTTCCTAGAGGCCCAGCCTGGTCTCTGGCCCTCCTGGAAGCACTCGGGCATGCCAACAGACACTCTGCTGGCCTGTCATGCGCAGAAGTCACCCCCAAGGCGGGACTCACGGGGATGGGAGGGGGGAGCGCTGCTCTCCCCAGAGGGTCTTCAAGCAGCTGCCCATTCAGAGGGAAGTGGGGGCCTGCAGCAGGCGAGGGCCGGAGGGACTGGTGGGCACTGGAGCCAGGTGGGGAGGGGGCAGACGGGGCCACATCATGGAGCTCTTGATAGAGGGGCCACTTTTGCTGGCTGGCGGTTCTGTTGAGAAGAGTCTGGGAATCGGGAACGGTTGAGAGCCAGCATCCTTGGGGACAGCCAGCCCAGTTGTCATCATCGTGTCTGGTGACGAACTTCACTGGACACCTCTGTTTGAAGGCACCCCATCCAGCCCATTGTGTTTCTACAGCATTTTGACCCAACCCAGGCCTCCTGGGGCCCAGGGGAGCGGGGCTCGGTGGGGCTGGCCCAGCTCTTCTGCACTGTCACGCCGCTGCATCCGAGTGCGTTCCATCTTCATGCCTTGTACCCCAGGGGACCCTGAGCAGAGATGGTGCAGGGATGCGGGGTGGGGCCCTGCACTCTCAGCCTGAGGGATGTTCCACGGCAGCAGGCCTCCCTCCGGCCCCCCACCAGCAGCCCTGGATGGGTGGAGATGCCCTCCCAGAGTCTGTTTCCCCAGTTGGTAATGGGCACAAGAGGGGCAGGCCTCCAGGCTACCCTGGGGAAAAAAGTGTCCATCTTTGCCTCCAGAGCCCCGGCCAAGCTGAACCCGAGGCACCTGGGCAGAAGGTAAGACTCCACAAACACTTGAGCACACCACCTGTCCTGAGCGCAGCGGCTGAGGAGAGGCTTTCCCGCCGCTCCGGCACTCGCCTCCCCTGTCGCTGGCTGAGGCGGAGATGGGCCTGCCCAACGGTCCCCTCTCCAAGGGTTTCCCGGAAAGTCTCGGGAGCCTTTGAGGCATGGCTGTGACAGGCAGAGGGTCAAGGCCCTCTCGGGACTCCCTGTTGGAGGCCCCTGGCAGTGGGAACACCAGGCTGCCCCGCACCCAACACCCCAGGTGCCTTCTGTAGCCAGACACACCATCGTCCCCGCCCTGCCCCGTCCGAATGAGGGCGGCCCCACCGGATAAAACCCAGGATGGGTGCCCTGTGTTGGGGGGTCAGCGTCTTGGGCACTCAGCCTTCAGGGCCCTGGCTGGCTGTCATAAAGCACTGAGGCCTCCAGGCCACCAGCTTCGAAGCCAGAGATGCCTGTCCGGGCCCCGAGACTCACGGGGCCACCCTTCCCTCTTGCCTGTCTGCTATCCTTAATGCATACGATGCTGTTTGGAGAGGTGATACATGGGAAATGGCACATGACTCGGTAGAGAGGTAGGATTTTTATTTAACCAGACCGTTAGTCATATTACCAACCTGGTTCAATTAAGGTGATTTTTTTGTAATTATTATTATATTATTATTATTTCGGTGGGACAATCTTTAATTTTCTAAAGATAGCACTAACATCAGCTCATTAGCCACCCCGTGCCCGCCTCACCTCTGCCCAGCTGGATGCATCCTGGGCCCCACGCCTGCCAGCGCCTCCAGCACTTCTCAGCGGGGTCCTCTCCCTGCTGGCACGCCCAGGTGGGGCTCCCGTGGTCGAGGAACAAAGGCGACCATGTCCTGTGTTTGGAAGGTGTTGGTAAAGCCAGGCTCCGGCTTGCTCCTCCTGCCACATGTCTCCTTGGAAGCTGTTCTGCCAGGGGACATTCACCAAGATGGCCCCTGTGTCAGCTGGCTGGCCCCTGTCGCCTGGAAGCACTTGGTCTCCGGGGAACGACGGCCCCACACCCTCGGTTTCCAAGTCTCGGCGTTCCCGAAGGATTTGGGCTGGCGGGCTGGCAGCAAGTGCTGGAGACCACGCTGGAGCTCCCTTCTCTAAGGGGCCCCTTGCAGGGCCCAGCCGAGTGTGCAGCCAGTGGGTACTGAGCTGATGTTGTCCCCATCACGGAATTTGGGCACGTGGCCTGGCCCTGCCCGTGCAGGTGTGTGGTGTAAAATGTATGTGCTGTACAGATAAACTGCGTGCACAGAGCCGCACACCGTCGACACAGTGCACACGTAACAGTCACCAATGTTTTGTGTTTATTTTTAATCAAGACTTTTCCTGTTTTCCTATAAATTTGCTTCATGTAAGCAAGTACATAAGGACCCCTCCTTTGGTGAAATCCGGGTTCGAGTGAATATCTCCAGCAAGGAGATGCATCTATTTTAAGATGCTTCGGAGCAAGTGGCTTTCGCAGTCCCCAGTCCTTAGCCACACCTTAGCTGGGCCGCCTAGCTGACACTTTAGAGAGTCTGACAGATACAGAGAGTCAAGATGAGAGAAAACGTCTAAAGCATCGGGAAAGGTAAAGAAATCTATTTTTGTACAAATGTAATTTTATCCCTCATGTATACTTGGATGACAGAGCGGGAAGGGGGTTGTTTCTGCTGTTGGACGCTGAGGAGGATGTTTTCTCAGTAGGACACTGGGAGACAGACAGCCAGGCAGGGCTCCCAGGCGGCGCGGCTTCCCTCCAGCCAGGAGGGTGCGCCGGCCACTTTCAAGGGTTTTCTTCCCCTTTCGAGTAATTCTTTAAGCCTCGCTGTGTTCTGTCGCTGTTGCCAGCCAGCCTTCCGTGACTCTGACTGTGAAATCACTTCCCCATGACTTCGTTCTCTGAAACGTCGTGGCCACGGGTGCCGGGGACTGTCATGCAACGGTGTTAGACGTGTGGAAAGAAACAGGAACGTGAGGGGGAAGCAAACAAAACATGAGCGTTTAAAAATACACCGCCGTTCAGTTCTCATTTGTTCTGCTGGGGTTTCCTGTTTGGGTCTGAAGTGGCCCTGTCCCGCAAGGGGCTTCGGGGGGGCTGTGAGCCTTTCGGGGGGCAGGGCCCGCTGGCCTCCGTCTGACTAGGCTGGGTCCAGACCGGGTACGTCGCCTGCCACCTGCCTGGCGGTGCTGGCCTGTCCGGGGCAGCGTGAGCCCCAGCCTGGGGCACCTGGGCCGCCCTTGCCCATTTGCACTGTGGGAGTGGGTGGCAGGGGGAGCTGGGGGAAGGGGAGCCGCCCTACTCCTCCCATCTCGTTGGGATCTGCCCACTCTGCACTCCTGTCTGAAGCATGCATGAACCAGCCAGGGCCTCTTGGTCTGGAAAGGGGGCAGCTCTAGGGGCCTGGGGAATTGGGAGTTGCCTCCCTGTGGAGGAGCCCCTAAAGCTGCCTTCCCTATGCCCAAACCCGCTGCTGTGTGCTCTGTGTGGGACCACTGGTTCCCTGGCTGCCCCCTGCCCTGAGCCGGCAGTGGATGCCTGGCCCTGGGCACAGCCTCGGGGGCTGACACTGCAGGGTGGTCTCAGGGTGTGAGGGTACGGGTGTAAACAGCCCCTGCAGAGAGTGGGCTCTGATGGCTCTGGGGCCAGAAGGGGAGGGCCCCTCGGTGTTCCCAGGACACGGGGCCCATGCCTGCCCGGGCCCAGGGTCCTCCAGGTGTTCTCCAGTGTGCTGGCCCCAGGGGCCACACCTGGGACAGAGATTTTACCCATGGATGGGGTGGGGGAGGTGTTGGGGGTGTGGGCCAAAGAGAGGGGAAGAGGGGCCGAGAGTCAGGTGACTCCAGGCAGCCTTGTGCAGTGAGTGGGGCCTCTGGTGACCCCCCCCCCAGGGATGCGAGCTCCCACCAGTTACATAGACACCCCAGGCTGCCCACGGGCCTTGGACTAACTGGCTGCCTCCAGTTGGCCATGGTAACACCTGTCCAGGGTGGTCTTCCTGGACCAGAGACAGGGCTCTGTAAGTTTGTCAGCAGTGGGATCGGGGGGTGACAGGCCGAGCCACAGGGCTTGGGTTTTGTAACCCGAGAGGCAAAGGTTGGGGTAGGGGGCTTTTGGGTGGGGTGGTGCTGAGCGCCCACGATACCAGGCCAGGTGCTGGGTGCCAAGGGCCCAGTGCCGGGCTGGTGGCCCTGCAGTCAGGGAACCAGCTGGCAGCATGATGGGAGAAAGAGCATGTGTGGCAAATGGGGTGTCCCATAGAGGGGCCCTTGGCACCCAGCAGAGGACTCGAGGGACAGAGGTGCAGGGCCCTTGGGCTGGAGCATGGAGGAAATAGTGAGGACTCATGTAGATTTCCTCCTCGGGACCCTAATGCCCAATGGTCTCGTCTGTCCCGACTCGGGGGCTGCTGGTGACCTCGCACGCTCAGGGTATCAAGAGTGCCCTGGCCGTCCAATCTCGCGTTGTCCCCACCCCTGAGCTGCAGAACCCTTCCAGTGCGTGCCTAGAGAGACCCTGGGGAGGGCAACCGGGTCAGCCCCCCAGCCACATGCAGAGCCACTGAGGGACCCTGAGTTGGAGATGGGCTGGAGGCAGGACCCGGCCAGTGTCCCACCCTCAGTCAAAACGAACCCCTGTGGGAAGCGTGCACTGCCTCATGTCACAGTGCCTGAAGCGTGAGGTGGTGCTGCCCCCTGCTGGTGGTGCCGGGGCAAAGCCCAGCCGGGTTGCTTCCCGTCCCCTCCCGGCTGCGGCCCCCATGCTGGTGTGGTCACTTCCCTGCACGTTAGAATCACCAGGCTCTACGGAATCCTGACACCCAGGCAGCCCCCAGGCCGGTCGGAGCAGGGGTCTGGGGTGAAGCCGGCACAGTGGGGGCCTGGGCAGGATGTGGGGTGGGTCCTTTCTGCTCTGGGCCGGTTTCCCTGTCTCCGCAATGACAGAAGCCCCGTCTGAGGACGTTTCTTATGAAGTTGTGGAAGACCTTGCTCACCCAGATGTTCTGAAGTTTCTGCTTCTTTTTTTATTTTGGTGTCAAGAGGCTCTAATGCAGAGCACAAACCTAGGCAGGGGTGGGCTGGGACCCTTGGGGATTTGTTCCAGGTGTCCACCTCTGCAGATGGGGGCTCAGGGCCTGGGCCCCAGGAGGCAGCACTGGGGAGGGGCCAGAAGGTCAGGCACATCTGTGACCTGAAGGCAAGATCCTAGGGCAGGTCAGAGCTGCTGTGTGGGTTGGGCTGGGGGTGTTTGGGGGTCCTGGAGAGGGGATCTCATTAATAATAATTTGCTGAATGACACTTACCAAGCCCAGGCCTCCCCCCTGAGGGACTCTCTACTCCACTAGGGCAACATGACAGGGGAGGATGGCCCCTGGGTCTGTGTCCCAGAGCACCTGGACACCCCTTGCCTCCCCTCTGCCCTCTAGTGTGACCTGGGCATAGCTGTCCCTGGCCCTGAGCCCCAGGCCCTGTCCTGACACCTTATGGCCCTACCTGACCGGGTAGGGATGGCTGTGGAGTCTGTGGCCCAAACTTGTGAAGCACGTGTTCTGCATACAGTGGTGCCGAAAGAAAGCTGTGCACACTGTGGGACCGGTGTTGGTTCCAGTGTTTACAAGGCAGGGGTCCGTCAGGGGCTTCCAGGTGAGTCCGGGCCCACAGCCCGGAGAGGCGTATGGGTGGGGGTCAGAGACAATGCATCTGATGGTGTCCTCCCGGCCCGCTGGCCCCCAGGGTGGCCCTCGTGCAGTGGGGCTCGGGATGCAGCTCTGGGACGTGTCCTCCGGCTCTGCAGTGACAGGTCCCTGGGGCGGCCACCAAAGTGGCTGCCATCCTCCAGCTGTCCTCACAGCATCAGCCCTGGTACCTGGCCTGGGCCATTCGGGCAGGCACGAGGGTTGGGAAGCCAGGCCAGGGGCGTGGGGTGTGTGTGTGGGGGGGTGTCCAAGCCTAGTGGGAGGCCTGTGGGCAAAGCAGTGGCGTGATGGCCCTGGTCTGAGCATGTGCTGCGGAGGCTCAGAGCTGAGTAGCAACTCAGCAAAGATGGGCAGCCTGGCTGCTGAGGCGGGAAACTGAGGCCAGGTGGGAGGGGACTGTTTGGAGTCAGCCAGAGCAGTGGAACCCAGGCCCCGCTTCCGGGCAGCTCCCGGACAAGCACTGGCTCTGGCGCCTGCCAGGAGAGGGGCAAGCGTGTGCCTGCCCAGCTGCCTACTCGGCCCAGGCTGCCCAGGGTGGCAAGTGGGGCCATGTGCTGGAGGGGGGCAGCACCCACAGGGACACCTGTGGATCTCCTGTCCCCTCTGTGGCCCCAGACTCTTCAGATCCCTTGGGCAGGTCATTGGGCTATTAGCCCTGAAAGGGTGTAGTGGCTGCAGCAGGGGCAGCTGGGAGAGGCTTCCTCCAGAACTTCCATCTCCCGAGAGGGCTGGACGCGTGGCCACTGCAGAAGACAGTTCGGTGGCTCCTTACACAGCTGGGTGTCATCCAGCAACCACACTCCTAGGTGCTCACAGAACTGTCTGAAAACATATGTCTCTCCCAAACCTGCACATGAACATTTATACAGCCTTACTCATAATCACCAAAAATTGCAAGCAACTGAAGTGTCCTCCAGCAGGTGAATAAATGCACAAGCAGACTGAGTGTCACCCAGACGGTGGAGTACTCAGGAGTACACACTGCCACGTGAGAGGAGAGCGGTAAGGGAAAAGACCAGACTGCATGATGCCGATCGTGCACCACTCGAGAAAAGGCGAAGCCATGCAGAGGTGACCAGATCCATGATTGCCCAGGTTCCTGTGGGGGCAGGCAGGGCCCGGGGCTGCTTTAGGACAGTGAACAACTCTGGGTGGCGCCACAGGGTGGATGGCACCATGTACTTGTTGAGGTCTAGAATACTTTACAGCATAAACAAAGCCTTAATGTTTGTCAATTGGGCATTTAGGAGGTCCAGGGACTCCCAGAATGGGATGCAGATGGTGACAGAATGGTCAACCTGTATCACAGATGTATGAAACAATGTCACCAAAGGCCGTGGAGGACAGAGTGGCTTCGCAACTGGGTGGAGATTTTAGAATGAAAGGTGAGCAGGACCGTGCAGGAGACCATAGTCTAGCTGACAAAACCATTTCCCTGGGACTGTAGGTGAACAGTCCTGGCACCACGGAACAGGTACACCGGAGGCGTGAAGCCTGGTGGAGTGACAGATGAGCAGGAAGTGCTAGAATGGCCCAGCTGGGGATGGGTTAGTGCTGGAGACCTCAGTATGAATCATGTTTAGCCTCATAGCTACTACACAGAAATGTCGATAGATATGTGTACAACACACAGGCAGGATACACACCTGTCCTGGCTGTGTCTGCTGAGACAGACTAGGAGCAACGTATTGCCCAGGAGCAGTCAGCACACCCAGCACCCAGACTTTGGTCCCTAAACCATTCTCCCCTAAAAGGACCAGGACCAGAGCTTCTCGCGGGAAATGGCTGATTCTAGGGCTGGGGCAGGAAATATACAAGATGAGCTTGGGGCATTTGGCAGGGCCAGAAAATAAGAGTCCAAGAGCACCATGGTAGGGTGTGTCACAGGGACACAGGACATAATGTACATAGACCCCAGTGGCTGAAGCTGGGACAGCTGGAGCTGGACCAGAAGAAAGCCATACTGGCTTATAGCTCAGAGGATAATGTAAATAACTGAGTCCATACTATTATAAATAAATGATGGCATAAATAAACACATGGTGCAGAAGAGGCCAATGTCCTGTGCAGAAGAACTCCAAACAAGTTAGATCCTGTGCTGTTCGGGACGTGGGGCTAACCCCTACTCCCCGAGCGTGGGCTGTGCTGTGTGACCCCCTGTAAAGAGGACAGCACAGAAGGTGAGGGGAGTAATTTCACAGTGGAGCAGCCTGGTGAACACGACCTCAGCTGGGGACCAAGGTCAACACCACCAGTGACGAGTCCTGGGGACAACATGCACCCTGGGAGGATGGCACGAGAAGGGCGACTCACTCTGCGGTCCTCCCCCAAACCCGACCCCCCCGACCACGAGGAGCACGTCAGACGTCCCAGGTGAGGGCCATTCTGCAATACCCGGTCAGGCCTCCTCGAAGTTGTCAAGGTCATCGAAGACAAGGACACTCTGAGAAGCTGTCACAGCCCCAGGGACCCAAGGAGACCCAATGACTGAATCTCACCTGGGGTCCTGGATGCGGCCCCGGGACAGGAAAAGGGCATCGGGGAAAAAAATGGAGAAAATCCAAATACCATACAGTACTGGTCTGTCAGGACGCATGTGCAACGTGAAGGAGGGTGTCAGCATTAGGGAGGGGGCTGCCTGCGAACTCTGACATCTTTGTAACTCTTTGGGAAATCTAATACTATTTTAAAATTAAAACGTTTATTTAGAAAATGCAGGGGCATGTGTACTTAAAAACTGTCACACACTGTGGCCTAAGTGCTTATGGAACTAGTGTGTTTATTGAAGGCCTCTTGTGAGCCATTCCAGCTGCTGGGAATAGGGACTTAGCTTTCCCAGAGAGATTCCTTATCAAGTCTTTGTTAATATCCCACATTCAAGGGAGGGAGAGAGAGGGGATGCAGGGAGGCTGGGGGCTGGGGCTGGGAGGGGGCTGATGAGGCTAGGTCCCTAACCAGGTCAGTGTTGCCAGTGTCTGAGCCTCAGTTTCTCCAGGAGTGAGTGTAACGCCAGTCAGAGAACATAGCTCAGCTTTTGTATTTTTGTCTGAAAGACCCCAAGGTCAGCCTATATAGGGGTCAGACTGCTAGGTGGAAACTGGCCCTCTTCCTCAGCAGGGGCCCCCCTGGTGGGCCCGAGGCCTGTCTGCCAGGCTCAGAGCTTGTGAACATGGTAGGGATAGCCTCAGCTTGACAGCCATGCCATGCCATATGTTACCCCTCTGTGTGTGGGACTCTAGCTCCCCCATAAAACAGCCCTGAACTCCAGGTCAGCCAGACCTGGGCCGGAGAGGCCCCAGGACCAGAGGGCCTGAAGGGGCATGCTTTCCCAGAGAGGCAGGGTTTTCCAAAGTTTTCTCATGTGGGACTGGATGGCAGTGGGTGTGTGGGGGAGTGGACATCCTATAAAGGGCAGGAAAAGATGGGCTGCTGGGTCTCTGTAGCAGCATCTTAGGTGGTGGCCAGAGACCCAAGGCCCTCCTGGGGGTGGCAGTCCCTGAACCCAGGCCTGGGCCTCTTCCACCCGCCTCTGCAGGTACAAGTGTGGGTTCTGGAGCTTCATGCAACAGCACCCCCACTCACCTCGTGAGCCCCAATTTCTGTATCTGTGAAGTGGGGCCGATCCTGGGGCCTCCCCCATGGTTCTGGACTGAGCCCTGCTGAGGCCTCAGAGCCTGGGCTCTGCCGTCAGATCAGAGGAGCTCTCAGCAAAGCGGCAGCTCTGCCTGACCAAGGGCAGGAGACCCTCCAGGGGCCCAGCTCTGCCTTGGCCCAGAAGATCCCTTCTCCAGGCGCCTGGGGAGGTCCAGCTGGGGTCGGCAGCATGGTAGGCATGGAATCCACGACAAACGTGTGTCTGTCTAGACCAAACTGCTAGGATGAATCCGCAGTGCATATGTGGGGCTATTTCAGTTGGGAGGCAGAATGTCCCAGGCTGGAAGTGGGAGTGGAAGGTGGGGCTCCCCTGGGCTGCAGGGTCCTGGAGCAAACAAGGTGGAGACCACTCACGGGGTAGAAGACCAAGATATCAGGAATGCTGGAGGACCTCAGGGTTTCAGAGGGCCCTGGGTGGGGACAAGCTGAAGGAAAAGGCCCAGGAATGTGCCAGAAAGTACAAATCCAGTGACCTTTGGGTAAAACAAATACATGCAACTTCAATTAGAAAAAATGCAACTTACAAAAAATAAGTATGTTTGGAACAAACAGTATGGATTGAGTGGCTGTTCTGTGCTGTTCGTCTTGGGCCAGCTGTACAGAATTAACCTGTGAATTATTTTTGCACATAGAGTTCTGTGGGTTATACACTAAATTAAGTCAGATACAAGGAAGGAGGCATTTCATAAGCTCTTTATTCCCTGCAAGCAGCTTTCCCTGACTTGTAGAGCAACAGGTGAGGGTAACTCCAACGAAAAGTGACCTCCCCAGGCTGCAGGAGGGGGTGTGTGTGAAAATCGCCACAGCTGAAGAGAAGCCCCTGCCTACCCAGGTGTTTTCATGGTACCTAGGAGGAGTGGAAACATTACCAGGTGCCTCCGTCTGGCTCTGGACCGCAGACAGGAGTGATGCAGCACCCCATTCTACCACCAGAGGGTAGCCTCGTCCCGCTGAGCCCCCTCACTGCCTAACCAGCGGCCCCAGCTGATTGGCTAAGTCCTGCCGTCTCCCTGGCGACCGTCTCCAGCCCTCCCTCGCCGGGCGCCCAGCACGCAGCACGCCGCTAGTGTGATGGGCTGGTGCAGGCCCTCCGCAAGCTGCCCACCGGAGCTGCCCCAGTGGACCGTGCCCGCGGTGGTTGCTTAGACGCATGGTGGACACATCTCTGATTTCATCTCGGCTGAGGGTCCCACATCCTGCTCTGGAAACAGCGGAAAAAGAAGAGCTTTTCAGAGCCAGGTGGGAAGGCAGCGAAACCCTGCGATGGGCCTTGTCCCCGTGGGGCTCCCGTGCTCCCCTTCCAGCTGACTGTGTCACACCTGGTGGTGGGGAGTGGGCTGGGGAGGGTGCCTGCTGCGGAGGGGAGGGGGCGTCCAGGGACACTGCTCCAGCTGGTCCTGGGGGAGGGCCAGAGAGAGCTTCCTCCGTGGACAGGCCTTGTCAGGTGTGAAGTCGTGATGAATTTTGACCACCCAGGGCTCCACTGTGACACCCCAGCCTGTCCCCAGAACCCACAAAAAGCCTCAGGAGGACACCTTCCCAGTTCAGAGCAAGACACACAGAAGGGCAGTCAGGGACATGCCAGGAGCCTGCACAGGGCGTCTAGTGCCCACGTCTGGGGGCCAGGTCAGCCCTCAGGAGTCCAGGTGTGGTCAGGGCGGGCCTCAAGGAGGAGCCACCTGCACCCAGATCCAGGGAAGGGCATCCCAGTAGGGAAACAGCAGGCGCAAAGGCTCAGAGGTGGGGCTGCATGGCTGGTCAGAGAACCCAGAGGGGAGAGAGGGCAGGTGGGGCCCATGGGGCAGGTTAGGTAAGGGCCAGGCGGCATGGCAGGGTCCACACTGCTGAGCATTGGCCGGACATCTGCTGGTTCTGGCTGCCTCCTTCCAGTCGGCTCCCTCTCCCCAGTCTTTCACGACCCTCCTATTCCGGGGGGTCAGCTCCCGCTGCGCCCGTACCGCTGGTGGCGGCTCTGCCCGCGCTCTCGGCTCTGCAGGCTCTGACCCTAAGCAGGATGCTGGCACCATGCCTTCCCTCTCTGTCTAAGCTCCCACCAGCTTCGAGCCTCAGGATTGCAAACCTCTGTAATCCCTCACTCGCTGGAGCTCCCATCTTCTCCTTGCGGAGCCCTGAGACCCCAGTGTGGGCTCACATGGCCCGTCCGTTGGGTGTAGACCCCAAAGGAGAGAGCTGTGGTGACTTACATGTGCTCTGTACTTCAACAGGACAGTCATGCTGGGGTGAGTCAGGGGCTCCAGGGAAAGGTGATGGCATTTGGCCCTGAGCACCTGCCCACTCACTCACTCATTCATTCATTCATTCAGCAAACACTGCCTGGAGCCGGCATGGCCAGGCCCTGTGCTCGGGAGGCTCAGGAGGGAGCCAAGCGACAGAGCCTGTCTGATAGAAATATAATGTGGGGTGTGCATGGGATTGAAAATTTTCTAGTTGCCACGTGAATTTAAAAATGTATTTTACTTAACCCAATGTATCAAACTATTATTATTGCAGAAAGAAAGCAATGTAGAGATTATTAATGAGCTATCTTGCATTCGTTGGTCTGGGCATCCAGTCTTTGAGATCTGGCATATCCTGCATGTATTTTATGCGCAGGCTGGGAACGTGGGCCGGTCAAGGGGCTGTGGGAACACAGCAGACGGAGTCGCCCGTGGGGAGGGGGCTGGAAGGCTTCCCGGAGGGGGAGGACTTCCTCTTTGAGGATGAATAGGAGTTCTTCGGCTGTAAAACAGGGAAAAGAGTCGTTTGGCTTCACCTGGGTGCCCCAGGCGGGGCTCATGGGGGTCAGTGAGGGCTGACGACATTCAGGGCCTCTGATGACCTCCCAGTGGGAGGCTCGAAGGAACCGCCAGTTTCAACCCTCTTACTTCCGCCTCCGGGCCAGTGCTAGCGGTCATCCAGGGGCGAACACTGAGGTCTAGAAGTCCAGCTACTAACAGGCCAGCCATAAATCTTGAGCCATGTTAGCCAGACCGTTGGACGCTATCACCTGGTCCTATGGCTTTTATAAGGCCATTGGGCATGTGCCTGAACCTTCCAGAACCTTTTGTGTATGACAGGGAGAACGTACAGGAGGGGATTTCCAATACAGGCCGTGTCACCAGGCACGACCATCCGGTCACTGCCTGTGTTGTCTTCCTTAGACTGAAGTCTCTCTTCCTGCTGCTGGGCCCCAGGTGAGGCTGCCTTGCAGGGAAGCCACTTGCACCCAGGGTCCCCAGGGACCAGCTGGAAGGTTGCTGAGTTCTTGAAAACCTTTAGGCACTAGTCTTCCAAAATGTTCCTGTGAAGAATCAACATGTTAAACCCTCATCAGGGACATCCCTGGCCAGGTGACCAGTGAGGGGGTGGTCAAGGGCTGTGACAGCAGTATGTGACCAGAGGCCGTCCCTTCTGTTCCCTGGGGGATAGTGTTCCCTCTGTAGGAAGTGGGGCTTCAGGGGATGGCAGGGGCAGCAGGGAGGCATCTCCCCCCAAGACACCTCCCTGCTCTGGGCTCTGGGGCTCATCCCACTGGCTAGTAATGCCCATTCCCCTTACCGATGCTCGCTGTGCATTCCACAGTGGAAGTGGCCCCATCGTGTCCTCCTCAGGGGTCTGGAGCGGATTTGAGCCCAGCAGTGTGGTCACCCTGCACGGTGTGCGTGTCAAAGCCCAACCCCCACCTGAATTGATGAAGGAACCGGTAAGTAGTGCCCAGGAGGGCCACCCCCGGCCCCCAGGGTCAGAGTCCTCCCGAGAGGGCACCTCTGGCCCCTTGGGACATCCTCTCTCCTAAGAATGTCTTTGGTCACCCAGGGCCTTGGGCCACACCAGAGTCCCTGCTCACCATGGGATTTAGTGGGCGCCTGGGGCTGCACGGTGTCAGCTCAACCTCTGGTGGGGCTAGAGACGAAGGGCTGCGTTTGGGGGGGTCAGCCATGTCCATGTGACCAACACCCAGTGTCCTGGGCACCAAGGAGCAGGTGGGCTCCCTGGTGGGCAACGCCCCACAGATACTGTCACACTGCTTCTGGGGAGTGAATTGCTGTCCCCACACCTCCACGGGAGGGGGAGCCCAAAGCCCCAGCCTGCCCCCTGGGACCCTGGCCCTTGCTCCTCCTTCTGCTCATTGCCTCCTGTCCCTTCTCGCTGAGCTAACGGCTTGGCTGAGCTCTGGAATCCTTCTAGAGAGTGATCCAGCCTGAGGGTGGTCCTGGGACCCTGGCACTGCAGGCTCAGCCTCTCTGTTGGTTGGTGCTGAGGCAGGTGAGGGGAAGCCATCAGTCCCTTTCCATCACGGCCCACGGCACAGGCCCCTGCAATACATTTTGAAATGGGAAAAGGGTCTGAAATGGGAAAAGGGCCTCCCCAACCTTTGACTCCTCTCTCCAGCAGCCCACACTCCTGGCTGTGCCTGGGGCACCCAGCTGGCCCCCCAGAGTTCTCAGGGAGAACCACCCTGTTCCAGGTGGGGAAGCCTGCACTCCGCCCACCCCACCCAGTTCTGAGCGTCCTGGGCACAGGGAGGCAGACAGGATGCAGGGGTCACCGCCCACTCAGCCTGGATGAGCTGACTGTCATGTCAGAAGGTGGAGAGCTGGGGCCTGGGGGCTCCAGAGGCCACGTCTGCCTCTGTCCCCTCTGGCTCAGATGTCCCTTCTCCCCTGAGTCCTCTGGGACTTTCCTGTTCAGCTCTGCACCTGCCTCCAGGTGAGCTGGTCTAGAGGGGCTGCCTGGTGCCAACACTGGACGGAGGCCACTTTAGTTAAAGCTTTCAACACTGCTTCTATCTACCGCATGGAGATGCGGCCCACGGCCACATATGTGAGCCCTGGAGCTGGGAGTCACACCCAGGTCAGTCTGAGCCCAGAGCCTGGTCTTGACGCTCTGCCTGCTCTTTCCAGGGCTGCGGCCTCTGCTCAGCCCACAGCTGGGGCCGGGGCCCTGGCGCCCGAGGAGAGGGGCTGTCCCTAAGGCCCTGTGCCCCATGGCCATGTCCTCCCAGTGTCCAGACCCGGGGCGTGGGGGTGGCAGAGGACTGGGACCTGAGCCGAGCCGGCCGCCTCCCAGGGCGGCAGCTGTGGCTGCGGCCCCCGCCCTGCCACGTCGCCACTTCCCCCGGCAAGCAGGAAGCCGCTCGCTCTCGCTTTTTCTGTGAAATTTTGGAGGACTGTTGTTGCAGGAAACATCTGGACGTGGTCCAAGGAACATAATAAAAAAAAGAGAGGGAGAGAGGGAGCCAGAGAGGAGGCAGGGGCTGGGGGAGGTTTGGAAAAACCATCTGATTTGGCTTTGCAAAGACAGCAGCGATCACGCCTCGGGTTTGCAGTCACTTCAGAGTCAAGCCATGCTGGTGACGTCAGGGGGAAAATACGGAGCTAGTTGATGGTTTGGGGATGCACACAACACAGAATAGGTCCCAGGCCCACTGCTGGCCCTCAGGCCAAGCCAGCTGATGGGCATGGTGTCTTTTCCAGTTGGAGAAAAGCACAAGTCCCTTGCTTTGGGCTCACCAGGCTGTCTGCCCTCAAACACAGGCCTGACCTGGCTGCCGGTTGCCCCTTGGAGGTCCACTGGGCTCCTTCCAAAAATGGCTATTTCCATCAACCCACCCAGGGCACACCAGCTCCAGGGACAGAGACGCCGGCTTTCTGGAGCCTGATCTCTCCTGCCTCCGCGCCCTTGCCTGGGGGGTCCCCTGGGGCTGCTGGTGGTGTCTCAGCCCTTAGGGCTCCCCACTTTCAGAGTGCCCCAGCTCCGGCACTTTCCACAGCCCACCCTGCAGTGTGGGGCCCTCACAGTGTCCCTGGGCCCTGGTGCGGGGGTGAGGAGGGCAGCCCCTCTCTGTCCCTCCAGTCAGGGACCCAGGGACCGGACAGAGCCCATGTGGTCCTCATGTGCAGAAAGGATGCCCACTCCGTCCTCATGCCTTTAGGGCCTCCCCATCAATGCTCCCCAACCCTGACCGCCTCCATTGTGGACTCGCCGCAGCCCCTCCTGCCCTGATAGCCAGAGGCCCTGAGGGTAGGGAGGCCTTGCCTGCCCCCGGTAAAACTGCCTGGTCACGAGCCACTTCTGAGGGGGTTCTGCCCAGTGGCCCAGCTCGGTGCCATTTCCAGGCTTCGTCTCGGAAGCGTATCTTGACGTAAGCTCAGCTGAGCAGCCCAGTGACGTAGCAAGCGTGGGCAGGCATCTGCCTGCAGGGACTCGTTCAGACTGACCACCACTATTGGCACCTGACCGGTGCCGGGCCCTGCCTCCGGGGCTCACCCAGGAAGGCCCAGGCCTGAGGCCTGTCCAGGGGGTCTCCAAGCAAACACCCTGTGGGCTGTTAGGGCCCCGCTCCCCTTCCCACCATACAGGTGGGCAACTCAGGTCCCAGGGGCATGTGTCTAGGGCACGGCCTGCGAGGGTTGGGCCGCTGCCAGGGGGTGGGCGGGGGGTGGGCCACGGCGTCTGGAGGGGGTCAGTGCAGTGGGCTCTCACTGTGACTGGGCCTCGATGGGTGGGTGGGTGGGGGGCGTCTGTCTGTCTGGCTCACAGTAGGTGGGGGGCAGTTGTCTGTCTGGGAAGCTGTTCAGCGGCTGCTGCAGAACCTTGAGTCATGGGCTGGGGCCTCCTGGCCTCTGGGGGCTCTGAGGACATTTTTTCCATGGAAAGTAGCCGCTGGCTCTCTGCTTTGAGGAGCTCTGTCCTCCTGTTGCCGGTGGGGTTCTTGGCAGGGCGCTGTGGCTGTCCAAGCGCTGGTCTCTCTGCCGGACTTTCCTCTGGCCTGGGGTGGGGCGGGAGTGCCGCGCAGAGGCCAGACAGGCGGGTCTGGACGTGGGCCAGCCTCCGCCAGCACCGGCCCTCTGAGCCTTTGGTTTTGGGGTGACAGGGATGAATGTCAAGGGTCGGCTGTAAGGGGACCAACCTGACTCCTGTACTAGCTTGGCAGGGGGCGGATGGGGTAGGGGTGGGCACAGGCGGATTGTGTTCTTGGGAACTGCAGGAAATGGGGGCAGGGGGCTTGGATGCCGCTGAATTCAGTAGCAGCCTCCCCAAATCCTCCCGAGTCCTGCTGGAAGGCACGTAGCTGCCCTTGAGGTACCCCTGGGCCAGCCCTACGCGGGGGGTACCCTGGCCATGAAGGCTTAGTCGGGAACCCTCCCTGGGTCCCCTGGAGGCCTCACCCCCCATGGTAAATGCAGGCTCCCCAGGTGTCCAGTAACGTGCACTGCTGGAGGGACTTGGGCTGTGGTGGGTCTGGGGTGACGGGGTCACCTGACCTGCCCTCCTTTCTCCTCTGTAACATGGGTGGGAGGGGACGGAGGGCACCACCATCCCAGGCAGAGGGTCTCAGGCGGGCTGGGGCCTCCGGGCTGGGCAGGATGCATCCCAGAGTGGGTTACCCCAGGTGGTCTTGGCCACATGGCCCTGGACTTCAGCAGGCCCTGGGGGAGCTCTGTGACCATCCCCAACTCCACTGCCCCCTCCAGGAAGCCCTCCTGAGTCACCCCTGCCTGCCCGGGTTTCTTTCTCCTTTGGAGTCTGCTGCATTCCGCATGTGGACCATGCAGTCTGACCTTCATGTCTGCTATTTTTGTGAACAGAAATCTTGTTTCTCTGGAAAGCCATGGGCAGGGCAGTCCCAAGGCTTGGCTGTGGAAGGCCCCCATGAGGGTGGGTTGCACTGACTGAGGGGACAATGGGTGGCAGGCGTGTGGGCCTGGAGAAGGCCCTGGGCTTGGCAGCCTGACAGGCCTGGGTGTGACTCCAGCTGTGCCACCCACAACCTGCATGGACCTGGGCCAGTCTGAGCCTCAGTTTCCCCTTCTGTGAGGTGGGGCCTCACTGGGTGGCCAGAGGACTGAAGGGGGATGGCGGATGCAAACCCCTGGCCCAGCACCTGGTGTGTAGAGGCTGGGAGCGCCCAGGCGCTGTGCTGGGTCAGGCCCCCGCCTCTCCTTCTCCAGGCCCTGCAGACCCACGTCCAGTCCCACGCCTCCCCCAGGAGCCCCCCTTCCCTGCCCGGCACTCTGGGTCCTGGGCACTCCAGGTCGTGCACACTGGAGAGATTTATTAGAGGGAGAGGGGACTTTGAGAGGATGCAAATCCCGTTTCTTCTGAAAACTTGGACCATTCACTTTAGCACCTCTGTGGCTCTGCCTGCAGAGTGCCCTCTGTGTGCTGGTCACCGCTGAGCGTTCAGGACCGGGCCTTCCTGTCTCCCTGCACTGGTCCAGGGCAGTGGCCAGGGGTGGCAGCCTTGTCACAAGGTGGCAGGACAGATGGATGAGGACCCTGGGCCTGGAGGGGGAGAACTCATCTGCTAGGGGCCTCCGTTTCCCCATTTGTGCTGTGGGGCTTTATGCCCACGTCGCAGGGTTGTTGTGAGAAACATGTGAGCTGCTGAGTGTGAACGATCCGCGTGGGGCTGAGGCCAGGAGCCTCTCGGGGGTGCTGGCCGGTGGCAGCGTGGTCTGCCCGGGCGCTTCTCCAGGCTCTGGGGCCTCAGCCAGGCCGTCTCGCCTCTGTGTCTCTCAAAGGCCAGGAGGGACCTGGTGGGCTCAGTCCTTCGAAGTCCCCTAGAATAAGCTCTCCTTTGAAGATTGGGGAAACTGAGGCACAGAGACGTTGCGGAGTCCACAGCCAGCGAAGTCCTCCTTCTGGTGTGACTGGATTGTTACCTCTCAGGGGTCTGGAGAGAGTAGGGTCCCAGCGGGAAACAGGCACCCTGTGCCGCTGGGGTAATTGTGAAGTGAGTTCAGTGAGGTCGCTGTGTGCACACATGGGGGTCAGTATAGCGCACCCTCAAGGGCTAGTGTGGGCTGGGCTAGGGGCCGTGGGCCACTGTCACCGCCCCTGGAACCAAAGGGTGGGGTGAAGCCTGGAACTGGGGCAGAGCGGTGTGGCGAGGACCCTCAGGGGCTGCTGCTGGCCGAGGCCTGGCCCGGGAAAGCAGGACCAGGTGCTCCTCACGGCCGCTGGAGGGCAGGTGCTCCCTGGGGCCCAGAGTGGATGGAGGACAGGGCAGAGTGGGTGGGAGGAGGAGCCTGGGTCACAGAGGGGGGGCGCTCCAAGAGCAATAAATGCCCCAGGTTTGGAGGACGAACTTCAGGAAACCCCTGAGCCGGGGGTGGCCCCAGCCTGGGCGTCGCTGAGCCCAAGGTCATACGGCCCCTCCGCGTGGGCGCTGGGCTTTCTTCTCAAATACCTTCTGTGGCTCCCACGGCCTGCGGTCTGGAGTTCCAGCACCAGGCCTGGGGAGTCGGGGCCCCACGCTCAGCCCCATCCTCTCCCATAAGCCTGCCTGCAGGCTGCCTGGGGCTGGGGCAGGGACGTTTCTTTGCCTGTGCGTAGAGTCTTGCGCATCTGGACGGCCTCGTCCCCATTTGGCCTTGAGCAGGGCTTCTCTCCCCGGCACGATGGCGCCTCCGACTCGACCTGTCCTGTGCAGAGGATGACGACTAGCACATCTGGCCTCTGCTACTAGGTGCCAGTGGCCACGACCCTGGCTGTGACAGCAGCAGTTGTCCTCAGCCATTGCCAAATGTCCCCACGTCCCCTGGGGGACAAAAGGCGAGCATCAGACCAGCTCAGGTGTGGCCTCCTCCAGGAAGCAGCCCTTGTTCTCGCTGTCTCCTCCCAGCCACGTGTTCCTGTCTCACCGTTGGCCGGCAGAGCTCGTGAGTGTTGGGAGGACTCCATGGTCTGCTGAGCATGCCCCGCTGCTGCCACTGTCCCCTCCCTCCTGCACTCTGTTTCAGGAGCATTAACACCTGGCTTCCGGGGGCCCGTCCTGAGAGGCCTTCCGGGGACAAGTGGGGACACAGAGGCCCAGAAAAGGGAAGCTGGCCAGTGGCAGCTGTGACTCTCAGCCCGGTGTGGGCTTTGTCCGATAGGGGCCTGTGCGGGAGGCAGGACCTCTGGGAGGTGGGCTCGGTGAGGGTGAAGGCTCACGTCGCGTCGGGAGCTCACCCTTCCGGACCGTGTCAGTGCTCGAGGTCCTTGAATGGCAGCCCCGCCTCGCTGCCAGCCACAGGTCTCCACGGCTCACGGAGCCCTTCTCTCCAGAGGCGTTGCTGGGCCCTCCCAGCCCCCTCATTGGTGCGAATTGAGGTTGTTTCCAGCTGGGGACCTCACTGGCCTGTGCTGACGTGGACATCCTGTCTGGAATTTTGCAAGGATTTCTTCTGGCTGGATCTTTACAAGTTCAGGTGTCTGTCTATATCTCCTTCCCAAAGGCATGGTGGCTGAACTCAGGCTGGGCCCCCGGAACCCCGAGCCAGGGCAGGGGGCAGACACCTGCAGGAGGTCTGTGGAGGCACGATGGCTGAACTCTACAGGCGCCATGCAGCACGCACCGGGACCTTCTGCCTTCCTCCTTCAGGGCCAGGAGGACTGTGGGGCACTCTGTGTGACAAACCACCCCAGAACGTAGTGGCTTAAGACCAAAGACCTTGGTCATCTTTTGCAGCTTCTGCAGGAGATCCATGCTGAGGTGCGAAGAGAAGGCTCTCGTGCACTTGACTGGCCTCCCCACACCCAGCTATTCAGAAGCAGCCCAGTGGGTGATTGAACTGGACTCCCAGGCCTCTCAGCTTGCCCCCAGCCCCGCGCTGACTGGCCCCTGGAGCCCCGTGTAGGCCATTCTGTGGCTCAGGAGAAGTGTTGCCATGTGGTGGTGTCTGGCGAGAGTGACACGCATCCCAACTTGGCTGTGTGGCCTCAGGCTCCCTGGGCCTCAGTTTCTTTGTCTGTAAAATCGGTACTAAATGAAAGCGCTTGCTTTGGCCACTGAGAAGCTCCATAGAGGTTTCAGTGGGCCCCTGGCCAAGAGCGGAACCAGTGGGGACTGTTACAGAGCGACTTGCTGGAGGCCAGGCTGTGCGCTCGGCCTCTGCCGTTGGAGGGCTGCACTGGGCTTAGCGGCTGGGGGAGGAGCTGGAGGGGGCAACGGGGGAGGAAGGAGGCAGAGAAGCGGCACTCACTCCCCAGCCACGGGCCAGGGAAAGCCAAAAGCCCCGGAACAGGCCCTTTGCCGGACGCTCCTGGGGAGGAAAGTCAGCGCCTAGGCACAGGGAGGGAGAGGGCGGGGCGCCCTGCCGGGGCAGCGCAGGCCGGGAGAGGGCTTCAGCCAGCCCTGCACCCTGAGCTCCCTGCCACTCCTCCTGCCTCTAGTGCATCTTCCGCCTCTTGTTCGGAGCTGACCTCTCGCCGTCGCCTCGGAGACAAGCCTGACCCTTCCCGGGCTCCTCTGCTGCATCTCCTGCCGGAAGACAAATGCGAGGCTGAGGACCCAGGGCATCAATTTTGTTGGAGCAAAAGGGAAAAAATAAACCTTTAAAACAACTCAACAATGAAAAACTCGGCCAGCAAAACGCCCAGCTTGGCAGGAAGTTTAAGTAGTGGATAAAATGGGAGGTGCTGGTGGCCGAGGCACAGCAGGCGCTGGTTGTCCTGTCCTGGGCCATCTGGGGTCAGTCCATGGGCACGTGGCCCTGGCCCCATCCCGTGCTTCAGAAGGCTCAACGTTCGTGCAGGTTACTGGTCTAGGGTCTGCCTCAGACATCTCCATAGCGATAGCTTTCCTTCCCGGTCACTCAATGCCCCTTTTTCATTAAAAGAAAGAGTAAAGTTTTAAAAGGAGAGTGGGAGCTTCACGCTCGAGGCCCTGCCTCCACTCTGTGAGGGCACAGGTGACTCTGGGCCTCCAGGCTCCCTGTGGAAACACGGGGACAACTGCCTTTGTCCTTCGTGTTCCTCTCTGTCCCCACAGCTGTCTCCACGCCAGGCCACCTCCCACAAAGCCCCCATGTCAGCCTCCTGCAGCAACAGCAATGTCTTGGCCTCCTCTCTGCTGCCAGAATTCCCTCCAGATGTGTCCTCCACCCCGTGGTGAGGTTCGCCTCTCTGCCCCAAACCAGAAGGTGCAGCCTGAGTCTAAGGCAGGGCAGCCGCCCCTCCCAGAATCCTGCCTCCAGCCTCCTTGCCGTCTCTTCACCTGGCCTCTCTTCCTCATCCTTCAGTGCCCAGCCGAGACCCTGGGGACAGCGGGCCCTTCTCGGCATGCCCCCCCGGGCCCCTATCCTCCTGGAGCTGCCGTGCAGGTGTCCTGGGGCCAGGGCCTCCACCTTCTGTGTCCCCAGGCCTGGCCAGTGCAGGTGTCCACTGGGAGTCTGAGTGGGTACAGTGTCCACAGCTGTAGCTTTTCAGGGGGAGTTGGGGTGGGGGCGGGGGGGCGCCAGCAGGCAGCCCTTTGGGGCCATGGAGGTAAATAGGCCGATTTCCACACCATGTCCTAACAGTGTGTCAGCACCGATGCTGGGGCTCCCCTTGGCCTTGGCCAGTTTGGGGCCGAGGTGGCAGGCTAGTTCTGGGCTAGCAGCCCAGGCCCTGAGGAACCTACGGCAGGCTGAGCTGCCAGAGACACTGGATCCTTGAGGCCTTGCAGGGAGCCTCTGTGTCCCTTGGGGAGTTATGAGGCACCACAGGTGGTGGGTATATGGCCTGAGACATCTAGGGGTTCCCAGCTCCACACCTACTGGGCTGGCCATGCGGAGGGCGCCAGTATCCGGGGCTCCAACAGGCCATCTTGGGGACCTGCCCTTCTCGAGGCCCTGTGCCCCGCTGGCATGTTTTTTTTCACTCGGCTGCCCTCCCCCATTCCCAGGCTGTGACTGCCTGGTCCATACCCACCTCTGACCCGTGTTCCTAGCTTCAGTTTTAGCAGGCCTGCTGGCTTCAGCTCACATGCCAGGTCCAGGCCTGGAGCTGGCAGGCAAGCTTGCTGGCTGCTGGCCGGGTGGCCTGGGTGCCGTATCTGCCTGGGCAGCCTGGTGAACTCCTATTCACACGTCTGAGACCTTCATAGGTGCCAGTTTCTGTCGCCCCTGGGCTAGGCCCAGCAAGGTTCCTGACGCTTAGACCATCCATGTTCTCATTTACAAGTGGGGAAGGTGAGGCTGGGAGCCCCCAGGTCAGAAACCACACCTGAGAGCCGCCCAGCTTGGCCACTCGCTCTGAGCTCCTGGCAAGCTCCTTTGCCTCTTTGGGCCTCAGTTTCTCTCCGTGCACCATGAGGGGTTTGACAGCTGACCTGGGCTCCTCTGTGGCCCGGGAAGTCTGCAGGGGGTATGAAACCAGGGGCAGAGGTGAATTTGACTCTCCAGGGAACAGGGCAGGCTGCCTCTCTGCAGCTGGGAGCCTGGGCTGGTGGGAGAGGAAGGGAGTGAGCCCCGGCGGACGTGGGTCAGGCTTGTTTTATGTCAGGATGACTGGGCCGCAGAGCAGGGGCTGAGTTCCCAAAGCAATATTTGAAACATCTTGGAAAATGTGCAGCCACTTCTTTTCCACGGGCCACATGCCGAGTCCTCCTAGCTCCGTGGGTTGGGGTGGGGATTGAGCCAGGAGGGGGACAGGGGACTACGGCCCACCAGAGAGAAGGACTGCGGACCTTTGCTGCAGCCGGAGCGTGGCCTGCCCCCTCCTCCCCACCTCCCCCTTTCTGCTCCTCCCTGCCCTGCCCCCTCCTCCCACCTTACCCCCTTTTACCCCCCGACCCCCTTCCTTCTCCCCTGGCCCAGAACGCAGGACAGGGGCGGCTTCCCAGCAGGCTGTCTGTGTGGCTGAGGCACTTGGGGCCGTCCTGGGACCCTCAGATCCACCTTGCGGTTGCATCTGGGGGGGCACGGGCTCCAAGGCCCACCCCTGCTGTGTCCCCCACCATAAGCTTTTCCCCAGGAAAAGGCTTGGTGGTCTGAGGTCGGGTTTCCCTGCTCTCCCTCCTGAGGGGGTCTAATAGTGTCTGGCCATCGCCACGGCCTGGCTCTCTGCGGGCTCTGGTTCTACATTAACTGAGGGCCTACTGTGTGAATGCAGGCCTGGGCTTCCACTTCTCCCATGTCCGCCCCCATCTGGGCTGGGAGGTGGCGTGCCCACTCCCCTCAGGTGAGGCTCGGGTCACATCCCATGCCCAGTGGCGCAGGAGGGGGCACCAGGCTGGGCCCAGGCTTCAGGATCCTCACCTGAACCTGAACTACTTGATGATGGAAATGGCCTGCTGCTGGGCTACTGCCTCCACACCCGGCGGCAGTGAGCTAGTATAGACTGAGTCACCATATAAAGAGCTCTGCCCAGGGCGCTGGGTGGAGGCAGAGACAAGGAGGGTTACAGGTCTGCAGCTATTGGATGCAGATGTGATTCTAGTGCTCGACCTATCGCTGGGAGAACAAGCCGGGTGATAAACCCTTTCACCCAAGAACGTACCGTCGTCATTCCTCTGTCTCACTGAATCCACAGTGAACTTGCCCAGGGCTGAAACCCGTTGGCAAGACAGGGGTCTTTGCCCCATCAGTGCAAGAGAATGGCTGGAGCCTGGATCCTGCCCCTCACCCCCTCACAGCAGGGCTTCTGCCCCAGGGCCTTTGCACTTGCAGGGCCTCTGCCTGGAGCTTGTTCCAGACCTGGGAACCTGTCATTGAGTCCTGGCTCTGATGTCCACATCTGGGCGGGGCCTTCTCCGATGGCCCGTTCAGGATGCCCACCCAGCCCTGTTCCCCGTCTAAGCCTGGTCCCCCTCACTCTGGGGGGCATCTTGTGTGTGCCTGTTTATTCTCTCTTCCTGGGCCCCAAAGCAGAGACCTAGGCTCTAGTCTCTGCTGTGTCCCCCATGTCCAGGGGTTTGGGCCCCAAGAGAAGGCCTGGCCCAGGCTGGGGAGTGAGGACAGCCTGTTCCTGCTGGTGGGAGATATCTGAGGGGCTGCTGGGCTCCTCTCCCTGCTGTCCTGGGAGCAGAGTCTGCAGGGCAGAGGTGGAGAAGGGCTGGGAGGGAGGGAGGGAGCCCGAGGGGCCAGCCCTGAGGAGGGGGTGCGGCGGGTGCCAGCGGGACCCACTTCCAGCTGCCGGCCTGTTGGCATGCAGGCGCCTGGGAGCTGCCACGTGGGCCTGCCTGCCGCCTTCCCCTCCTCCACACACGTTCAGGAAATGAACTTTTCCTCCTCCTCCTCTGAGCTGCTGCCCAGGAGGCTGGGCCTGGGTTGGGGAGGCGGGCCCTGGCCAGGGAGTCCCACTCCTCACCAGAACCCTGCACAGGCCACTCCTCAGCTCTGACCTTCCTGAGCCCCAAAGCCCAGAGGGGGTGCTGTTTGCTGGGAGCCTGGACTTGGGGAGCAGCCAAGGTCAGCTGCCCCCACGTGTTCTGAGTGGGGGTTCCTGGATACTCCCGGAGCCTCAGGACAGAGCAGTGAACACACTCCAGGCTGGTAGCTGGGCTGGGCCTCCACCGCACCTCCTGGTGGCCAGTGGCTGGCAGGCTGCTTCCTCCGTCCAGGCGGGGTTTGCAGGTCTGCCCAACAGCCTATTGCACCTGACACTGCCAGGCAGCGGGACGGCTGCAGCCGAGGGGTGTGTGTGGAGAGGCAGGCTTTGGTAGCAGACAGGAGAGGGTTTGCATACCAGCTCAGCCTCAGCTGAGTAAGTGGCTTTCCCTGCCCGAGTCTCAGTTTCCCTGCTGGTGAAATGGGCGCTTAGTAAATGCTCAGTTACTGGGAAAAGTGGGTGCCTCATGGCAGCTATTCCTCCCCCCCAGTGCTGTCTCTGGGGATGTTCTAGTGCTTTCTGGCTGGGCCTGGTGGGAAGCCTCAGCCCTAAGGCAGGGAGCTTGGTACCAGCTTCTTGGGTGTCAGCCCCCAGATGGCTGCGTTCAGCAGCCTGCCATCAGCCAGTCTAGGAGGAGCTGTGGTCTGGACGCCCACAGTCCTTCTCCAACACGACTGAGTCAGCCTGTGGGAGCCGGGAGGGCTGGGGAGGCAAGCTGCATGGACTCCTTGGGGCCTTGAAGAGCCAAAGGGCCCGCTCTTGGCAAAGCTCTGGCCATGCCCTGGAGCCAGGAGCCAGGAACCAGGCAGGGAGGCTCTGATGAAGTCATGTTGAAGAGCACGCTGTTTCCCCACTCGTGCAGTCGGACAGCCCTGCTCCTCTCCCCCTCCCTCCCCGCCTCCCTCCGTCCCCCTCTTCCCCCTCTCTTCCCCCCACCCCCATCTCTCTCTGTCCCCCCCCACCCCCTCTGGCACTGTTCGACTCATCCACCCTCGTAAATGTGCTCTGGAGCACGCTTTGGAATGGGAAAGAATTTTAGGTCGTTGTGAAGTTTTATTTAGGAAATATAGAAACCAGGTGGAGAAAATTAGCTGCATTTAGCTTTTATAGCAGTTGTGACATGTATTAAAAAATGCTTCATGTGCACTGTTTGCAACTCATTTCAAGGGTAGTGGAAAATCTTTTGTATTCAGTATTTGAGGAAAATTCAAGAAGGTCCCATAGGATGTAGTTCTCAGCGAGCCTCCCTTTTCTGAAAGGTCAGCAGAAGTTGCTATGTGAGCGCCGGGTGGAGGGGTGGGGTGTTTGGGGTCACGGCAGGGGCTGCACAGGGCCTCCCACTGCACCCAAGGCTAGGCTGGGCTGAGGCTGTACTGGGCCTGCTATCCCTTTTCAATTTGCTCCCACAAACTGAGCTGACCACTCTGTACCCCAGCTTGGGGTTTCCTCCTTCAGCTGGGTGTGTGGGGCCCCAAGCTAAGGGATGGCCCTGCTCCGTCTTAGGGGTATTGTTCTAGAGCATGACTGACAGGTCGGGGTCCCATGGTCCGGCCAGGTCTCTGCCAGGCCATAGCCTGCCAGCAGTTGCCTTTCAGAAGGAATACAGTTCTCCACGCACATGGCCCTGTCCCAGCCTAGGACTCCTTGGTGTGTCACCACCACTGGGGCTGGTCTGTACCCTGCCAGGGCACAAACCCTGTCTATCTGGTCAGCCTCTTCCCTGGATGGTTCTATGACCTGCCTCCTTGCTCCAGCACCCTCAGACTCAAATACTACATGTACCCCCGGTCTCCACTCCCTGGAGTCCTGTCCCCTCTTCCTCAACAGGCTGTAATCTCACTGACTCTAGCACCAGGCCCAGCATCCGGAAGGGAAGTGGGGGGCACTTGCTGTCTCCTGGGGGGGCCTCTCCAGGCCTGGTGGGTCCATACTCAGGAGGCCTGAGGAGCTGGGAGGGAGCTTGTTCACACGGTCCACCCCGTGTGCCCTGATCTTGACCAAGCAGGCCTGTCTTGGCGGTTGGCGCTCTGTGGAGTCCAGCCACTCCGTGCATCCAGGACTCCACTAACCTGCAGGCCCCCGGCTTTCACACCTGGGTTCCAACTGCCTGCTGCTGGGCCTCAGGTGTCCCTGTGTTTCTCTAGGTCATCAGTGGGCTGGTGGTGACCATCCAGTGCCTGGGTCCTCACGGCTGCCTTTTGGTCCCCCCAGCTGGGCTGGGGCTCGGCAGCGTCCTCGGGCAAAGTCGCACATAGGGACCACCACGTGGCCCGGCTGCTTGTGAGCGGCTTGCTCCCCGCCCACCTGGGCCTGCCTCCTCGGAACACTGTCTCAGATGGGGTGTTCTGGAAGCAGACCTGAAGTTCGGGAGCCAGATGTGTGTGAGGGATCCATGCTGCCAGGGCAGGAGGAGGCAGGTTGGGTGGGGACAATGGCTGCAGGCCATGAGCAGGTGGCCCTGTCGGAGCCTCATGTCAACTCTGTGGTGGCTGGGCCTTTAAAGGCCTCCCTGCTGGGATGCCAGAGGGGCACGGCTTCACAGCCCTACAGCCCGGGTGACCTGAGGGAGGTGACGGCTGGAGGCAGGTGCCGGCCACTCCCCACGGTGGGGAAGGGGGACCCACAGCGGAGGACCCGGGTGACGTGTCTGTGCCAACTGCAGGTCCTCCAAAGGCGTGGGAGACTGTCACGCTCGGGCAGGATGCCCCACCCTCCTGCCTTACAGACAGCGACGCGGAGGTCAGTGGCCGACAGGCGCCCACCCAGCCCGGTGTGGCGGAGGGCAGGCTCCCACTGTGCTGGGCCGGCTTCTGCGTGCCTGCCCATCTTCCCGGTGGGCCGGCAGCTCCGTGCGGGTGGTGGGGTCGCAGTTTCCTGCTATGGCCGTGTTCAGGTGTGGCTTAGCTGGACCTGTTTTGAGCACCAACAATGTGCCAGGCTCCGATGATTTCCCAGAGGGGGCACAGTGGGGTCATCTTCATGCACCTTCTGTGGGGCCCCCCACCCCATCCGGACTTGGGGGCTCTGACATCCTCTAAACTCCTAGGGGTTGGGGCTGCTGGAGACACTGGGGAGAGGCAGAGGGAGGCCGGGAGGTCCTGTGTGAGCCCGGCAGGGTGGAGGGTCCTTCTCGGGCTCCGCCTGGAGGGGTGAGGCGGGGTGAGCAGGCAGTGGGTGTGGCGCACATGGTCTCAGATGCTCTTCTGAACATTTGAAGGGAGGAAAGCCTTCTTGGCGCCGTTTGCTTGGGGGCCAGCAGGAGAAGCGACCTTTCCGACAGCTCACACAGCGGCAGCAAATGGCGAGCCGGGAACCGGCTTTAGGAGGTGTTGGTGACATGGGGAGAGCTGGTGGCGCTGACCTGCATGGGCTCCCCTGGGGCTCATCTGTCTGCTGGAGTAGGTGGGTCTTGTTGCGGGGCCCTGACTCACTTTGGGGACCGCGTGGCAGGATTCGCCAGCTGGACGGGAGGGGTGATGGTGTGTCTGGGCTGAGGAAGGAACATGCGTCCGTCCACCCAGGGAGAGCCGCCCCGGCTGGCGGCCGGCGGGCCCCCCAGGCCATGTGTGGGAAGCCTCAGAGAGGCCGGGTCCACTCAGTGTAACCACGTCACCAAAAACCTATCTCCCGGTGGAACCCTTGTTTCTCAGGACACCTGTCACTCGTGCACACGCTGGTGTTCAGTGGAAAACATTCTGGGAAGTGTTTTGGCGACACTCTTGTCTTGTCCAAGGAAATCAGAGAGTCCAGGGTAGAGGCCCTTGTCCGTGGCTGAGGAGAGACAGCAAACCCTCTCTGCCAATGGCCATGGGGATCTGTTAGGGACGGAATGTCTGTACTCCTGCCCCCACCAAATTCGTACGCTGAAGCCCCAGACCCCAACATGGCAGTATTTGGAGGTAGGCCTTTACGGAGTTAATTAATGTTAAATGAGGGCATAAGTATGGGGCGTGGTCCAGTAGGACTAGTGTCCTAAGGAGAGACTCGATCTCTCAGTCTCCCTGCCATGTGAGGACTCAGTGGCCGCCAAGTCAGCAAGAGGCTCCACCAGAAACCAGATCGGCCCGCACCCTGATCCGGACGCCCAGCCTCCAGAACCGTGCGGACTGTGTTGTTGAAGCCGCGCAGGCTGTGGTGTTTAGTGACGCGGCGACCGGCTCCAGGGCCCCAGGCGCAGCAGTGCCAGTGCAGCATGACTGGTGGTGTTGGCTGAGCAGATGTGAGCATGACGCCCTCGAGTGGCTGCCGGCAGAGCACCAAGACCGAGCATCTTCCGATGTTCGGGCCCCTCAGGATGAAGGTGTGGTCTAGGCTGCGTCCCAATACCCCAAACTTAGCAGCTTGAAATAACGCAGGTTTATCCCGGGACGGTGCCTGTGGGGTGTCTGGGTGTGGCTGGTCCTCTGCCGGGCTGCCCATCAGGGTGCTGGTAGCGCTGGCTGTCCTCAGACGGCCCCGCTGGGGGTCCAGGGCCTCGGGGGCTGTCATACGAGGGCTTTAGTTTCTTGCTGTCGCCCAGAGGCTGCCCCAGGCCACCCTCCGTCACGTGGGGCTCTCTAATGTGGCAGCTGTCTTCACTAAAGCCAGCAAGGGCCAGTATCTTTTCTTCATGACAACCAGCAAGATGGGTGTCATGGTATTCAGTAAAGTACTCATGAAGGTGATGTCCAGAACCTTTACCATATTCTATTGGGTACAAGTAAGTCACAGGTCACACCCCACCTCAAGGAGAAGGGCCTGGATCCCCAGAGGCATGGGTCGTGGAGGCCACCTTAGACTCTAAGTCAGCCCTCTGGCCCCCAGTGATTCATGTAAAGTACAGTCACTTTCCAAGGCTCGCAGGAGACTCACCCCCTTATGGCGTCGGCTGCAAGTCCAGAACTCATCCCCTGAACCAGGCCGTGCCATTTGACTGACAGGTCCCGTGAGACAGACCCCTCATCTCTTCACAGGGGCATCGGTGCACCTTAATATTCTGATCCTTTGATTTTTCTGAATTTTAGCAACAGATTGTGCGAGTACGCTCCCAGCTTTTTCTCTGCACCATTACTTTTCTGGCTATGCTCAGAAGCCATTTCTTAATCTCAGCCCAGTCTGTCACTTGCAGAGGCTTAGAATTTTTTAAATCGTCAAGTTCTTGTGCTTTTCTCACCCAATTTAGTTCTTTCGTTTTGGATTTTATTACGAGCAGCAGGACAAACCCGAGTGGGATCTCACCCCCTGAGTCCTGCTGGGGCCCTGACTGACCCACCTCCTGCCCAGTCGGGCTGTAGTGTCTGGAATGACCCACGTTGGACACTTCTTGCTCGGAGAGCGCCCAACGTGTCTTGCTTATTGTAGTTTGCATCAATTTATCTTGTAGAAGGTTGTGTTTTTGCCCCCTGGCCGTATGGACAGGACTGTGTCTTGGCAAGATCTTCATGACATGACAGTAAGCTCCTTAAAGGCAGTGGCCTTGTGTCTCCTTAAGCCCAGCACGGGCTCTGTGCGTGTGGGGCCACAGACATTCCCAGATGCCAGTGACGCACATGATTCCAGAGGTAAACAGACCCTGAGAGACCCCCTTTCCTCACTGTGCCATGGGGGCCGGTCAGCTCAGAGGGAGGAAGATGGGTGGTGGGCTTGGCACTGCCCCCAACCTCTGACTCACCATTTCCACCCGAGAAAAAGGAGAGTGGAAGAGACTACAGAGACGGAGGACCAAAAGCACAGGCATGTGGCCTCTGGGAGCAGGGACAGCCCAGGCCCAAAGGGACCAGCGCATCTGGAAAAGGTGCCACAGGGCACAAGGTGCTGCCCTCGGCTTCTGCAGGGAATTGCATTCCTGTGTTAATGCAGGTGGAGACCTGCATCCTGAAATTTAGATCAAGTGAACCTCACAAACCAACCACTTGCAGCCCTTGGAACTTCCTGCCCCCGTCTCGGGCTGCAAAGCTGGTGCTGGCCCGGGCTTGGCATAGCTCAAGGGAAAGCAGGTCCCAGGCTCCTTGCAGGACCGACAGGCCCAGGACTCCTGAGTGCCTGACCGCGGGTTCACCAGGATAGAGATGGAGACGTGACCTACCACTCAGAGCTGAGCCTCGTCAGTGTGGGACAATAGTAAATGTCCCTCCTCGGAGCTGCTGAGGGTCAGGCAGAGTTGCTCAGTTTCTTTATCTGTCCCTTATGGACAATGACCTGGCTCCGTGTGCCTCGCTGGGTGGTACTGATGTCAGGAGTGTGGCATCTCAAGGCTCTTTGAGGCGGGGGACAGGTATCCACAGGCAGGATCAATGCAGTGGTGTTGTCCGGGGCCCTGCTTCGGGCAGTGGGCAGCGGAACAGCCCCGGGGATCGCCTCTGGCTTTGTTTGAGGCTGAATGTGTCCACACGCTCTGACGTGGCGGCTCTTCTCCACAGAAAGATGTGTTCAAACCTTGACAGCCGAGCTGTTTGAGAGCCTAATCTGAGAAGCAACCCAACTGTCCCTCGGCAGGACAACGGTGTGTAAGTCATGGTGCACAGGTATGAACAAAACGCAGCAACGGAAGTGAATGGCCCTGGCTGTGTGAGAACACAGGTGGACATCAAATGTCTGGGGCAGGAAAGACTCCACATCCGACTACAAGGAGCATGAAGCCACTGGCGTGAAGCTGGAGAGCCGGCGCTTCTGAGCTGTGGGTCCTCAGTGGGACGCAGAGGCAGCAGAATGGGAGGGGAACAGGAGCCAGGCACCGAACCGAGGATGCGCTTATCTTGGGAGGTGGGGGGACCTGGGACTGGGGTGCATGGTGGTTTCAAAACAACTGGTAAAGTTTTACTTCCTAATCTGGATGTTAAGCATGGGAACTTCACTTTCACTGTTCTTTAAAACATGCTGTGCCATAAGCTCTGTGTTTGGTACCCAGGATAATCGGTACAGAGTGGCTCCCCCATGCCACGGCCTCCACGCGTGTAACCCTTCCTCTCCATCTACGGTGTCACCACCCTCACGATGGCCCCCGTGGTTTGCTGCTGCTCGGGACTGGCTGGGAGGTGAGCACTGACATCTCCCAGCACCCCTGTTGCACGTGGACAGAGCCATGTGGCCGAGGTCAGGCCAACAGGATGTGGGTAGACATACGTATGTGCATGCGCTGCCGGGACTCTGGTCCACAAACCCTCCCACACAGTGCCCTTCCTTCGCTGACCGGGTGTGGGTGTGGACTCCGATGTCCAGGGTGACGGAGAAGCCACGCATCAAAGGTGGTGACGCCTCTGTCAGCCTGGGTCCCTGGCCTGGAATGCTGGGCCACCCGCCCCCGCGATCATCGGATGTCACCAGAACAAGATGTCAACTTTTATCTGCTCAAGCTGCAGAGAGTCAGGCCTCACGTGCGACCATAGGGTCAGCACACTGTGCTGAGAGCCACACCGGCTCACTGCCTGCTCTGATGGGGTCCTGGGGTAAGAATGGTTTTTATACTTCCCAAGGATTACATTTCCACTGGTTACACACGCCTGCTTAGCCCACACAGCTTAAAATATTTACTACTGGCTCCTTCAGAAAAAGCTGGCGGCATCTAGCACGACCACCTCAGGTAGGAGCCCCTCACCAACAGCCTCGAACCCAGGTTCGCTGGCAAGGACTTTCTCTGGGGTGATCCCAGGAAGCATTGTTAGGGAAGCTGGGGGATGAGGTGGGGACCACTGTGAGAAACTGGGCCCTGGGGGACCTCGAGGGGTGATGCTGGACGCCCCTCAGCGTGAGGGGTGAGGAGTCCCATACCGGCCGAGGCTGCTTCCGGGGTGCGATCTGCCTGGCCCCTCTGTCCTCCCTGTGCTGTGGGCTGAGCTTGACGCTGCCACCGAGGGACCCCAGGCTATGGGGGGCAGAGTGCCTCGGGGAGGGAGGGCCTCAGGGACAGAGGGCATCAGTGACGGTCGCCTGAACACATGCACCTCCCCCTGACCGGCAGCAAGCAGGCCCTGGAAGGCTAAGGCGTGTGCTCCGGTTTCAAGGAGCGCAGTGAGGCAGAAGGACCGCGTGCCTGAGGCGCTGCCCCCTCGCTCTCTGGCCTTGCTTCTCGGCTCCTCACGGCATCAGGATGGCTGCTGGGTGGTGACGAGGCATATCTGCATCTCAGGCCCTGGGGGTCACCTCAGGGGCTGGCCGGTGCTTCCACTGCTTTGAAGCTGGGAGACATGTCATCTCTTCAGGAGTAAATGTGCTAGCCTGAGACTTTATTAAGCTCTATCTAGACCCAGGGCCCAGAGCTTAATGAGTCCCAGATGCCCGGCGGGGGGCCTTCAGGTGTGGATGTTCCATGTAAGCCAGGGTGACGCCAGCGCCGTGCCACAGCTGGGCTGGCATGGTGGGTGTGAGCGCCCCATCTCCACATACTCCTCGGTTCTGGGATCAGCTTCTCAATGCATGGTCCTGTGGGCTGGAGGGTTTATCCAGGGATAATAACCATGGGCTCATGAAATCATAGGATTCCTGGGGCTGGGTGGAACCGCAGAGAGCCCTCTGCTCTGACTCCTTGGACAGAGGGCAAGGGAGCCGCAGGGAGGAAGGGCGACTTGGTGCTGGAGTTGAGCCTGGGGCACCACGGGAAGCCATTCCCAGCCACTAGAGTGCCAGATGCCCCACTTGGGGCCTCCCGCCCCTCTCTAAGTAGGGTCAGAGCCCCTGGCAGCCCTGCTTGGGTGGCCTGGGACGGGAGTGGGGAGGGGCTGGGCCAGGGCGAGTGTTCTTGGGGACACCGGGAGGCCCTGTTCTGCCTCCCAGGATGCCTCTTACACACCAGCATCAGGTCGCCTTCTCGAAGATTCCCTCCCCCATTACCCCTCGGCCAACTCATTAAAAATAGTTTCTCTTCATGGAGAGTGTGCTTGGTGTAGACAGTTCAAACAGCAAAGCAAGGTTCACACTGGAGGAAACATGGCCCCCAGTCCGGGCCCCAGACAGCCCCGCCCAGACACTCAGGCTGAGAAATGGGTGGATAGATGGCCTCCGCCTGGCCTCTCGCTACGGGCGTGTGTCCCGCCGTTGCTGTGATGCCACGTTGTGCTGTGGTGAGGACGCTGTCACTCTCTAAGGCTGGGAGACCTCAGAGCCTTCTTCCCCTCGCAGGCCACGAGAAGGAGGGGCTGGGTCCTCACCCCCTGTCCCACTCCACATGGGGAGCTGGAAGCCGGGCCCCCGCGTCCTCCCGAGACCTTTCCCTCTGATCTGTGCTGGAGCATGTTGGTCTGCCTGGCTTCCTGTACCAGAGCAACAGCCCAGATAACAGGAAGCTGCTGTCTGCCGCTCCTCACCTGCATTCCTGCCTCTGTGAGGAGGGGTGACCCCGAATTTGGGTGCCCGGCATTCCAAGACCATCAGGGTGCTCTGTAGCCACAAGCACAGAGAGCTCTCGCCCAGTCTGCAGCTAGGGACCCGCAGCCGATCACGGGGTGCTGCCAGCGCGAGTGACGCTTGCACAAGCCTCCTGGCCTTGTATTACTCCCTCCGAGAAGGGCTTCCTCGCCCAGACCTCTAATTGCTGTCCAATGCCTTTCTGACGTTTTGATGTGTGCTGGTCAGCTGCCCTCTGGGAAAGCGGTCGGCCTCCAGCTCCACGTCCAGCCAGCAGGGGTGTCCATTCCCCATGCACTCCTGGACGTGGTGCCTTCCCGGTCTGCTCCCATCTTGGGGTTGGACGTGTGGATGCCTCCCTCCTTCTCCCGATGCCAGCTGCTGCACCGTGCTGGTCTGGTGGGCAGGCCCCTCTGCTGCATTCCAGGACCTCGGTGACCACTCAGCAGGAGCTCGGGCTGGTCAGGCAGAGCCTGGAGCCCTTCCTGTGCAGGCAGCACGTGCAAATGGCCCAGTGGATGCCCGGTGCCTCCACCCCAGGGCCCCAGGGTCCTGTGCGGAGAGAGCGTGTCGGTGCTCCTGCCCTCAGCCACCTTTACCTAGAAGTGCTTCCAGGACTTCGTCTTAGCTTCCCTGGTGAGAATTAATCACATGGTTCCTCCCAGCTGCAAAAGAGCCTGGGAAATATCCACGGCAGGGCAGTGGCTTCCGGCACTGACTCTGTGGGGCAGAGGGGGGTTGGAGCCTTGCTGGCCTGCTCCCTGTTTCTGCCTTGGGCACAGCCCGCAGTCCTCCGAGTCTTGGCCTGGCCACGCCTCCTTGGAGGGATATGAGCCATCTACGGTCTAATACATCTTGTGTTGATTTTATGGTTGACTGATTAGAGTATGGGGACAGCCGCCATCTGCCTCCAGAATCTCTGTGCCTGACCTCTCCCTTCAGTTCTGGGGCGGGGCGGGGGGGGCAGAGGACTCTCCGCCCAGGGCTGGACTGACTCTGCAAGCAGGCAGACTCTCCTCCCACCTGCATTTCAGTCTGCGTGTCCGCTGGGCTCAGGGGGGCAGAAGGCGGGTGGCATCTTTCTGGCTGAAGCAGGAGGAAGTGCTCTGGGAGGGTGGCAGGTCCTCAGCGCCTGTGCCAACACCTGCAGGCCCGCAGACATTGCTACTTGGCCACTGAGCCCAGAAGGAGCCTCCAAACCCTTCTCGCCATCACCCATTAGATGCCAATGAATGAAGACCAACCAAATAAGAAGAAAGACTGTTTATTCAAAGCTTGCCATAGCAGGGGAGCCCGGTCGCATTATTTTCATTCTGACAGAGACGCAGAAGCGGGCAGAAGAGTGGGAGAGCTTCACAGAGGAAAAGGGGAGGCTTCATGTGCACCCTGGGGAGGCTGGAGGGGAGCTGGCCAGAAGTGGGGTGTCCTGTGTGCTTGGTTAGGGGAGCATACTTGATTTTCTCTGGTGGGGTCTAAGTTGGAAGTGAGGACAAAAGTTAGGGAAGCTGGCAGGTGTCAATCAAGTCTGCCTGGGCCCAGCTACGGCAGGGCCTCGTCCGGCCTTCGGCTGTTGAGAGACAGCAGCGCGACGCCCCGCAAGTCTGACTTGCAGCCGGCTGTCTTCCTGAGCTCGTTACTGTAGGCGGGGGATGCTTTCCAGGCTGGTGGCTGCAGGTTGGGGGTCAGGGTTCCATGTCCATATACGATGTGGCCACTGCCCACCTCTAGACTAGTCTCCCCTCTGGGGGCGGGGCAACTGCCTCGAGCTTGTAGGACGCTTCCGAGAGGAAGCCTGTTTGCCGTCCCACCGTCAGGGAGCCCGTCTCCATGGAGCTCTGCGCCAGACAGGTCCCTGGGGATGGCACAGCCTTTAGCGAGCAGCTCCTGCATCTGCAGGTCGGCGGCAGATACGGGGATCATATAAAGGCCCGTGATGTAAGGAGAGGCCTGCTTGGGACGAGTTTACAGTGTGGCTGTAAAGAGAGGACTGAAGTCTCGACACGGGGCCCACCCTGTCCTAGAGTGTCCCACCGCCCAGCGGAAATCCGCTGTGAGGAGACAGCTGTCCCATCACGGTGCTCGGGTAGTGACATGTTGAGAGACACCACCTTTCAAGCCAGCAGCCTGGGTTCAAATCCAAACCCCCCTGCTGAAGGTCAGGCCCCCTCTTGGAGCCTCTGTCCCCCTTGTAAGGTGGGGGTGTTCCCCTCAATCCCGCAGTCCGGGACGGTTGAGGGTGAGGCGTGAGGCGGAGAGGCAGCGTGCGGTGCGGGAACCAGTCCCCGAGCACCGAGAGCTGGGTCGTTTCCTCCTTGGGCCCCAGGATGTCAGCTGACACTGAGGCGGGCTCCCTCTGCCGGTGCTGCCACCCGATGCCACTGGGAAAGGGGGGTTCTCTCCCTCCAGATTTTGGGGGATAATGAAAGCTGCAAATGGCTGAGCCCATACGTCAGCATGAAACCGTGGAGAAGGTTCTCTGAAGTCAGCCAAGACGTGGTTACAGCCGACATTTAGGACAGACAGCCAGCAGGGCCCTGAGATAAATGTCCAGCTCCCTCTCATTAAAGAACTTATTTCAGGTTCCATTAGCTATGTTGTGGGGGGCAGGTCTCTGCTCGGTCTGGGTCCTCCCTTTCCTGTGTGAGTGGTCCTGAGAGAGGAGCTCTGGGGTCAGTCGGCCTGCGTTCAAATCCTGACTCCACCGCCTGGGATCCTGGGCAAGTAGTGACCTCTTGGAACCTCCCATTTGTAAAGTTGGTGCGATGAAGGGGCCCCCGGGCTGGGCTGGTGAGAGGAATCCAGGAGACAGACGGTGAAGAGCAGCTAGCCTGGGATGTGGCTCAGCAAGGATACCCAGGGATCAGAGCATGAAGCAGGAGTGCGTTCTCTTTCTACCATGCTGCCTGGTCTGGCCTGCGGGTGCCTGCGGAAGCTGGGGCTCCCACGTCCTCTCCCTTAAGGACTCACTGGAAGAACCTTCCAGCATTGCTTTTGCGTCCGCTGTGTCCTGTAAGAAGTTCTGTAGAAATGGTGGTTCCTAGGAAGGGCTTTGCTCCTCGCACGGTTCCGCGATTCTCCCCACCTTCCCTTCCTCATTTGTATGCTTATTATCCTGGGACTGTGTTCTTTCTGTGGATGAAGAAGGGGCTTCATTATAATCTGAGTGAAAGACGTAATCCTTCTGTGGCCAGAAATATGGCTCCTAGGATAGCGATCATAGGGCCATTGTTTATTGAGCTGGAGCCTGGAACATAGTAGGCACATAACCAAGGCGTTCACAGACATCAAGGGCCTAAAATATGCTAGGCACAGTATAAATGTTGACTCCATGACAGGAGAGCTTGTTTTTTTTTCCTATTCATAGATTTGGGAATTGGGGAATCAGACCTTCTGAGGGTCATGGAGGGACAGAGTGGGGTGCCATGACTTGAGACCATCTCTCACTCCAGGGACTCCTACTTAACTGCCTAGATAGCCTGACCTTCAGAGGGGCGACAGTTTCTCTCTCCCAACCCCTCTCGCCTCCCAGCCCCTCCTGCCACAGGACAGTAAGTGCCAAATGATCTAGCTGGAGAATAGCTCATTGCTGACTTGTGTAGACTGTATAAGCCCTAGGAGTCAGGAAAATGGGTGTCATGGAAAGTGCCAGAGAAGGGAGGGTCTTGGATTTTCTTGAAAGCTGGTTGAGGTTCCCCTGCTCGGCCACATCTGAGATGTCCCTGAGGTCCAGGCTCATGAGGCTGAGAGGGTAAATGGACCCCAACCAGAGTCCCCGGTGGGTCACGGAAGAAAAGGCTGTTTCCTGCTGTCCAGTGGAGGCCTGTGCCCCCAGTGAGCCCATTTCTACAGTGAAACTCTGTAGAATGTCAACATGAGCATCAAGAAACAGTCCATATGTCTCCGCAAAGCCCGCTTATGCCCCACCCGGCATCTGTTACAGATTAAGGATCAGTGAGTTCACCCCCGAGTATTACTGGTTTGCGTGTTCTCTAAATGGGCAGTTAGGATTAAGGCGAGTTCCAGGGTTTTGTGCAATCCTTTCAGATAAGAGGTCTGGTTGGGGCTTTGAGCAAATTCTTTGTGCTGCCAGAGCATTCCTGAGAGTCTGGGGTCATGTGCAGCCCCAGCCTTTTGTGCGTGCTGCGTGGCTGCGGGGGGAGCTGGCAGAGGTGCTCAGGCCCAGCTCGGATGGCATTTCATTCACTCCTTCATTCACTCACTCAGCCTACAGCTACTGGGTTCCTGCTCCGGGCAGGTACCTTGCTCAGTGAGGAGAATACAAGGGTGAGAAAGAAAACCCCAGCCTGTTCCCAGCCTCAGAGAAGCAGCCACGTAGAGAAGAGCGATTTGGCCGAGTGACCTGAGAACTGTCTGTAACGGCCAAGGCGAGAGGTGCCCAGGGCTGCGGGAGGAAGTACGGGTCCGGCAGTGTCTCGGGGGTCAGCTGGGGCTTTCTGGAGGAAATGGTGTTTGTTTGAGTCAAATTCTGACAGGTGGGGCAGGAGTTAGAGGGGCGGAGAACCAGAGCCACAGCCATCCAGGCAGAGGGGCCTGCCGTCTTCAAGGTAACAGGTGCCCGAGGTGCCGGGGCCTGCCGCCTTCCCGGCGAGAGGTGGTGCTGGAGGCCGGGCAGTGGGCGGGCGGACTGGGTGGAACTGGGGGCACCATCTCAGCTGCCTAGAGGGAATGGGGCCAGGGCCCAGTGACGGCCTGGCTGTGGGCCGCCTGAGAAAGTTCTGTATGAAACTGTTTTCCTGACGCATTAGACAAATGTCCAGCGAGCCGCAAGGGAGCATCCGTCACGTGGTTAGCTCTGGGACGCGGGCAGTGGTAGCCCACTGCAGTGTCTCTCCTGCTCAGACACTTTCCTGCCCAGGACAGCCTGCAGGGCCCTCAGTCTGTCCTGGACTGGCTTCCCACCGGAGCAGAGCTGGAGACAAAGGTGTGGATGTGAATGGTGTCCTTGGAGACGGTCCTGGGAGTGCCTGTGAGGCTGTGGGGCAGTTGGGAGGGGTGAGGAGAGCCCTAGGGGGTGGGTGCCAGGGCTCAGCCTGCTGGGGACCCCTGGATCCCCATGGGGGCGTAGATGGGAGTGAGCCCTCATCACTGAGTCTCATCCCTTAGTGTTTGAGGGTTATTCTGGGGGATTTCAGGCCTCCACATTCATGGACAGAGCGACCTCCACATCAGAGAATCCTGGGGCTAAGGAACATGGGCAGCAGGGGGCAGTATGGGAGCTGTCTGGGGTGACCTTGGGGCAGTTGAGGCCACGTGGGCAGCACCACCTGGTGGCTACAGTCCACCCCTTGCAAGGATCTCTGAAGTCCATCCTGTAGCAGCATCGGGCTCCAAGGTCACAGTCCCTCCTTCACCATAATGGGGATCCGTTGGCCTATGGCAGCCTCATGCCAGATCCCATGCCAGTGAGCGAGATACCCCGAGCTCTGGCAAGTGCAATTGACAGAGGCCTTGTGGACGGAGGCAAACCTGGAACACTGGTCAGTGCAGGAAGGCGACTGCCTCCAGGGTGAGAGGCTGGGTGGGTCCCGATGTGCTGCCTGGCTGCGTGGAGGAGAGGCGCCCTACGCAGGGCTCAGAGGTGGTAGGCATTGTGCACTCAGCAGTGGCAGAAGCTAGAGCAGCCTGGGTGGGGGGAACCCCGGTCATTTGGCCTGTGCAGAGCCTTCCACTCCACCGCCGTGCTCTTCTGTTCCTGCACTCATTGTCCAAGCGCTGGGAGGTGAGCAGAGCTCACTGGGCCAGCATCCTGTCCTCCTGGCCGTGTTGGCACCGACGTTCCCCAGAGGCCACTGCCTGCAGGAGAGGACAGTTCCCACAGTGGGAGCCCCCCTTTGCCCCAGGCCTCCTGGTCGCCGACCTTGCTCCTGCCCTGGAGTCACTGTATACCCTAGTCTCCTGCCACATCTCCCTCCACACAGAGCTGACGACAAGGGTCCTGCCTGAAGCTCTGTCTCTCAGGGCCACCCCCAGGTGAGTGGGGCTGAAGCATGGTGGGTGCTGTGCTCTCAGTGCGCTCAAGTCACCGGTAGCCAGTGGGTGGCGTCGGTGGGAACTTATACGTTAGGCAAGCGTGAGCTGTGTGTGGGAAGAAGGCTGACTGGTCCTGCCTGGAGTAGATGTGGACTGGGCTTAAACATGACTGTGGTTTTCTCTTTCATTGACTGTGCAAACCCGCAACTATTTTTTTATTGTTCAGTAATGCTTAAAAAATTTTTGCAATAAACCCATTCACAGCAACAAACAGAAAAAATGAAAGTCATGCTCAATAAAAATATTGAATTTTTCTTTCTTTTTCTTGAGACAGCTGATGAAGAATATTTAACCTTGACACCCCAAGTGGGCAGCTGTGATAGGGCCGAGGGCATGAGAGCCAGGGGCCGAAGGGCCTTTACACAGGACTCTGGGAAGCCTGTTGTGTTGTTCACTTAACGTCTTCAAAATTATTGTGGTGTTTTATTCAAAGTCTTCTTATACACACACTGTCAGCAGAACTTTGTAAGCCACTGAGCTGTGCCTGTTTAGATTGGTGTCGTTAGTAGTCTCAAGCAGGAAATCAGTTAATTTCAAAAACACTTCGATTTTTTTCATCTAGTTGATGGAATCTAAGGACAGCGTCTGGATGTTTATTAAATGTGGACTGTGCAGTAGTGCTGTAAATTCAGTTAAAAATAAAGGCCGCCTTCAACACTGAAGTTTTGTTTTGGAGGTGATAAAAGGAAGACAGTTTGGAGGACTGCAACACTATGGTTAAAAATATAATATTTTTAAGAAGAAACCCATTATTATTGGGACTTTCTGCGGTGCACACAAGCTCCTAATTGCATTTAAACCAGCTTGACATGCAGCCAATAGGGATGGACGGTATAGGTGTCAAAATGTACAAATATTTTTATACACGTGCAGAATGACCGAACTACAGAATTTCTTGCAAAGGTACTTAATTAAAGGAAAAAAACCCTTCTATGCAGCAGCTTGCAGTTTCTCTGCTGCTTGTTTCTGGAGCTCAGAAATGTTTGGGCCGTTGAAGAATTCCTGTGACAGAACTGAATGTTCTCGAAGATGAGTCTCTAGATTTTGGTTACATTTTATTTAAAGTCATTTTGAGATTTTTAATCTACCTATTTGATAACCAGAATGCCAAAGCCCTTGAGCTTTTGAATCTTTAAGAATTGTAATGATCGAAGACAAAGTCTGTGGAGTCAACACAATGTTGGAGGAAAACAACAAATTTAACTCGAGGGGCTCAGAGGCCAACGTCTAACTTCAGAATTGTGTACTTGTACTTTGGGAAATTGTATTGGCAGGAAGAATGGTTTGGTGCATTTAGGTTTAATAGGATAAATTTATATCCTGAAACTGAATGGAACAAAGTTGAGACGGCATGGAAAAGAATCAAGTTCAGGGGCCACGTATGCAAATTTTGCCTCATAAATGTGTTCGTTGAAGAAAGGCCTGAATACAGCACCTGGGAGAATTTTTGAGGGCTGCAATATTTACACACGTAAGCAAAACAAAGACAAAAACCTCCAAGCAAACGGACGTGAGAGTGTGACGATTGTCCGCGTAGCAGAGGTGGCCCCGAGCTTATCACTTATCTCAGTGTCCATCAAGAGTGTATTTTCTGAGATAAAAGAATACTGTGATCTACAGAGAAAGGGTTCTTGAGGCCCTCAAGAAATTTAAATGAAGTAACATAAATTTAATGATTTGCCAGCAATTTCATGAAAAAAAAAATCGTACCGAGAAAACCACTAGCAACAAGAATCAGTGATTGGAGATGCTGAGAGGAGCACATGGTCAGGTGGATATAAACACATCAGTTTGTTCCTCTTTAATGTACACATTTTGAGAAAGCTCTCTGTTTTCCAGCAGTTTTTGAATGAAACTGTATTATGGGTCCCTCGCTGTAAGCGGCCCCCGCAGGTAAGAGGTGCCCGGCCAGCTTTCACAGCCTCGGTTACCGTGGGCGCCCCACCCTTCAGTGGTCTCCCGGGCTGGGGACAGGTTGCGGGCCGGGAGAGGGACGGCGCCCCCATGGCCTCTGTCCTTCTTCCTCCATGGTGCCCGCCTCAGGGCCGTAGGCCTTCTGGCTGAGCCCCTCGGAGCCCACTCTGCCCACAGACCTCCCAGGGACCCTCTGCGGCCACCCCAGGAGGGCGGCTCCGTGGACTCAGAGCTCCCACCGTTCTTACTGATAGTGATGACCTGGTTTGCGGGAGGGACCCCAGGTCCCCTGCCTGGTGGGGCCGAGTGTGGTTCTGTCCCTGCTGGCGACCCCTCTTGACCCCAGAGGATGGCTCTGTGTGGGGATAACTCTGTGGGCCCTTCCTTGGCTCCCCCGACTGTCCCCTCCAGGTGCAGAGCCTGACACCCCCATCTAGACACTCTGCCAGGTCGTGGTGGGGTCCCGAGAAGACCCTGCACACCCAGGCACGCCTTCGCTGGGCCTCTCCTTTTCTGGGCTCCAGTGTGACTCTGCCGACTTTCCTCTCGCAAGGAGTGGGCTCGGACCCTCCCTCTGAGCCCAGACGCAGAGCAGAAGGTGGCGGCCGAGCCCTTAGGCTGTGGGGGACAGAGGGCCGGTCGGTCCACGCCCGCTGTGCGACCAGCTCTGAGCTTCCGGCGGTGGGCGAGCATGCTGGCTTGGGCACACAGGGTTTCGTGGGGGGACAGAGGCGGGGGTGGTCACAGGGAGGGGCTGGCCCGGGCGTGAGCAGCCCGCCCCGTGTGTGGGTGCCTGTTGGAAGGCTTCACTCCCAGGAAGAGCCCTGGACCCAGGGCTGGCCAGCTGACCCCTGAGAGGGTGGACGAGGCGTGTGGTCAGCGGGTGTGGCTGAGGGGCCTGGGCCAGCCTGGCTCCTTCCTGCCTTTCAGAACCCAGAGCTCACCAGGACTCCTGCCGCTGCAGCAGATGGTGGGGCCTGAGTGGGGGGCTCCCGGGAGTCCCGGGCCCCTCAGGAGGCCCAGAGCTGCCTGGCGGCGGGTGGGAGGTGGGGACGTGGCATACGCAGCCCTGGCTGGCTGGCCTGCCCGTGGGAGGCCTGGTGAGCTGACTCATCGGGAGCTGAGAGCTGAGCAGAACGGGGCCCAGCTGTTCTGAGTCTTGGGGATATCCCATGTTATTGCAAACTGGAGCCGGGAGGGGGAGGATGGGCTTGCTTCCTGCCTGCTGACCTCCCTGGGAAAGGCTGTGTCAGTCCGCTGGCTGGTGCGGTGTGGGCGCCCCAGGCATGGCCATCCCCAGGTCCAGGCTGCCCTGCCAGGCCCTGAGGAGTTTCTGGGGACATGAGCCTTTTGGTGCTGAAGCCATGGGAGTCCCAGGCACTTGGGATGCTCGGTTCCCTAGTTGTGGCTGCATAGCAGGAAAACAGTCACTGCCCCAGACGGGATGGCCTGGGGTGGGGAACCTGGGGCTCCTGGAAGTTCAGTTAACAGGCCTGAGGCCCTGAAGTCACCAGGACCGGGAGCTGCCTGCCCTGAGTGGGGGCAGTGGCTCTGGGCCCCCGGAGCTCCGGCCCAGCAGGGCGTTGGGGCCGGCCTGGCTGCGAGCACCGCAGGCACCCTGGGCAGTCTTGGGCTCTCACACCTGCCAGCCATTTTGCCCAACCAGAACTGTTGGGCTGTGTGGCATTTGGGCCAAATGAGGGCATTGAGAGTCCCCAGTCCTTCAGGCTCCGGGAACCCCAACCCCACCCTGCGTGTGTGCCCAGAGGCAGAGCCTTGCCCTCTGCACATGAAGCTCGGGCTCCTCTGGAGGCCCTCCCACAGCTGCCGTCCCGTCCCCCTGCCCCCGACCTTCTCACTAAGCTTCTGGCCACTCCAGGCTCCCAGCCGCCTCCTGCCCTCCCATCTCCGCCTCACTGCCCCATGGGCCTCTCCTCGGTGTCTCCGTGTGTCCTCTTTCTTCTTACAAAGACATCGGTCCTTGGATTCAGGGCCCACCCTATCCAGTACGATCTTACCTGGATTGGGAACTGATTACATCTGCAAAGACCCTATTTCCCAACGAGGTCACATTCTGAGGTTCTGGGTGAGCATGAGTTTCCAGGGCGGGGGACCGTGGGCACCCCGTGACACCTATGAGATGCCGCGGGAAGCAGGCAGTCCGAGAAGCACCGGTCCTTGGCTTCGCCTGGTTTATGGTGAGTTCATGCTGTGGGGCTGTATTTTAACCCACAAGACTTTGCTGTTCTCCTCCACCCAGGTGCCTTCAGACCTGTTCACTTCTGCGCTCTCCTCCTCTTATGAGTGGGCCTTCCGCCTGGATCCCTGCGCAAGCCTGGAGGTCACCCCGTAGGATTCCCTGCAGGGCGAGTCTGCGCTGTGGGACTCTCAGGTCTCAGTGTTCTGAGAATTCCCTCCTTCCCGGCAGGCACAACCCCCCGCGTGTTGAAGATGGCCTTTCATGGGCTTCTGGGTGCCATTCCTGTGGGTGGCGTGCCAGCTTCCGTGTTCCTCTTTGGAAACTAGTCTGTCTCCTTTGGCGGCCCTACTGTGCTTGCCTTTCCTTCTGTGGCTTCACTAAGGTGAGTCCAGGTGTGGGCTACTTTGCATTAATCCTACTTGGGGTTCACTGATTTTTCAGAGGGACTGAAAAGCCCTTCTATGACTCCATCAGTTCTGTCCAATTCCCAGACATCATCCCTGCGAACACTGTCCAGCCTCCCGTCTCTCTGGATCCAGAGTGCGGCCAGGCTGGATCACACCTGTCTCCTCCGTGGCTCTGCCCCTCCCATTCCCCATCTCCTCGCCTCCCTGGGCCACGTGCTCTGTGACATCTCTGACCTATTCTCTGCTTTGCCAGTGCTCCTTCGGTTGAATTGAATATATGATGAAAATAAACATTTCATAAGTGATCATCATTATATCCTTTATTTCCATCTTTCTCCTTATTTTTATCATATCCACTCCTTTTTAATGGTTTCCTGTTCACTGTGGGCTTTTCCATCTGAATTTTATTTCTTTAAGCTTAATGGAAACATAGCCGTTTGTACCGAGTGTCTGAGCTTCCAGGATCTGGGGTCTGTGGGTCTGTCACTGCTGTCTGTCCCCTCTCCTGCTCCGCACTCACTGGGCTCTGTTGCCTTTTGCATTCGTACTGGGACCTGCTTGTGGCCGTCATAACGTTTTGTGGAGGCCCTTTGAGGTCTAGGATGAGGTGAATTTCAGCAGGGAGGTTTGGCTCTTCTGGGCCCTGGCTGCCACAGACCCAGGGTCACGTCGATCTAAATCCACAGAGGAGGCTCCTTTGAGGCATCAGCTGTGGGTCCGTGGGGCAGAGCCATTGAGGCCCCATTTCCAGGGATAACCAATGCTCTGCACCAAGGGGATTCCCTGAGGAGGGCGTCGCATGGACCCCGCTGAGCAGGCCTGGGCTGCAGCGTTCATGCCTTGCCGTCAGCTGCTGAGCCCTGAGGCCCGCTCGGTCCTGCCACCAGCTCTCAGTTACAGCCCCTTGCCGCCCTGCCCTCACCTTGCAGGCCTGCCCCGGTGGCTTGTGGCCTCCTTACTCCTCATGACCTTCGGATACCTGTTTGAACTCTCGTTCCTCAGCGAGACTGGCTTGATTAACCTCCCTGTCCTGTCCCCAGTCCTGGCTGCCTCCCACGTCTCCACCGTCAGCCAGCGTGACGGGCTGTGTGAGACCACACTCCCACCTCGGTCCTTCCTCACTAGCATCACCTGCTTGCGTCCAAGACCAGGGTCCTCTGCCTGCCCCTGAGGTGACCTCCCCGTGGTTCCCCGGCACCAGTCCTGTTCCCCAACGGGCAGAGGTCTTGGAAGGGCACCCGTCAGTGCTGCCCCCCCGTGGCTGCCCACACCCAGGACGAGGTGCAGCTTCTGCCCATGCCAGCAGCGCTGGTGCATCAGCCTTTGGCTGTCCCTCCCACCCTGTCTCCCCCTTCGCTCACCTGGCTCTGCTTCTTTGGGCATCTCGGCGCCCCACCTGATCCCGAGATCCCTGCCTCCTCGAGGCCTGGAAGGTTCTTGAAGGCTGGCTGCCCCTCCTCATTGAGGTCCTCTCAACCGCACCTCCTCAGAGAGGCCTTCCTGGTCAGTCTGTCCAGAAGCTCTGCTGGTCTCTGTCCCCTCCTCTCCCCTCTTCCACCTTCTTCCTCATTTTAATTCCACTGGTCACCGTCTGACATTTCATTTGTCCTTCCTTCTGTCCTCGTTGGTCTGTCTTCCCATCTAGAGCAGAGGCTCTTTGGCTTCTCAGCACTCAACACACCGCCTGTACTCAGTAGGTGCTCAGTAAATACTTGCTGGCTGGATTAAAGCTCTTGGCCTCTCTGCATGCTGCTCAGAGGCAGAGGAATGGGGTATAGATAGAGCTCAGTGGCCTCTGGTTTCCAAACAGACTTTAGTGGAAGGATTTGGAGGCCAGGGGTGGGGGGAGTTCCCATATTCAGGGTTTGTGACTTAATCTGCACTCTCCCCCTTGTTAAAAAGTTTTTTTTTCTTTCAAAGTTTGTACCTTGGACCACCCTCACCTATTTCACCCGCCCTTTTCCCTGACTCTGGCAACCACCGGTCTGTTCTCTGCCTCTCTGAGTTTGTTCCTTTTTAGATTTCATGTGTACGTGAGGTCGTACAGCATTCGTCTTTCTCTCTCTGACTTATTTCGCTTAGCACAGTGCGCTCAAGCGCCATCCGTGTGGTCACATGTTCCTGATAACATTTATATGTCTTTGGAAAGACAACTATTCAATTCCGTTGCCCACTTAAAAATCAGACTGTTAGTTTGTTTGCTGTGTACTTGTAGGAGTTCCTTATATATTTTGGATATTAGCCCCTTATCAGATGTATGATTTGCAAATATTCTTTTTGATTCCATGGGTTGCCTTTGCATTCGGTTGATGTTTTCCTGCGCTGTACAGAAGCTTTTTAGTTTGACGTCATCCCATTTATTTTTACTTTTTCTGCCTTTGCTTTTGGTGTCAGATCCAAAAAGCCATTGCTAAGACCAATGTCAAGAAGTTTACCATCTATGCTTTCTCCTAGGAGTTTTACAGTTTTAGGTCTTATATTCATGTCTTTAATCCATTTTGAGTTAATTTTTTGTATGGCATAAGTTTTACAGTTTTAGGTCTTATATTCATGTCTTTAATCCATTTTGAGTTAATTTTGTGTATGGTATAAGATAGGGGTCCATTCTTTTGCATGTAGCTGTCCAGTTATCTCAGCACCCTTTATTGAGAGACTGTCCTTTCCCCCTTGTATATTCTTGGTTCTTTTGTCATAAATTAATCGACGATTTATGAGCAGGTTTATTTCTGGGCTTTCTATTGTGTTCCACTGACCTATGTGAATGTTTTTCTGTTGATGCCATATTGTTCTGATGACTACAGCTTTGTTACATTGTTAGAAATCAGGAACTGTGACGACTGCATCTTTGCTCTTCTTTCTCAGGATTGCTTTGGCTATTTGGGGTCTTTTCTACAAATTTTAGGATTGTTTGTTCTATTTCTGTGTAAAATGGCATGGGAATTTTGATAGGGATTGCACTGAATCTGCAGATTGCTTTGCGTCATATGGCAGCCATGCTTTTAACTTTCTGAGAATCATGCTCTGACAGCCTCTAAGAATGGTGGGCAAGCCTGCAGCTGTTTCAGCTCCGTAGGCCACATGCTGGCATTCGGTCTCCTGTCAGACCAGATCCCCTCCAGGGCTGTCTGTCCACTAAGGGTCCTTGGGCAGCTCGCCTCTGTGCCTAGCACCTCCATTACATGGGGCCCATTGTACCATTAGTCTCAGGTTCTATCAGGACTAATCAGGGCCCAGTGAAGCTCTGCAGCACGATTATAGTAAGGATAATAATAGGAACCTGCTGTTCTGTGTAAACCTCTACTGAGAACAGGGAAGCCTCACTTAAAACCAGGGGATCAGACAGACCTCTCGGACCCCCCTCTGCTGGATCCTTACAGACAGGTGGCTATCTGAGCTGTGGTCCCAGGTGCCATGCTCCAGGCTGCAGGCTTATCTGCAACTGGCTCTTTGCTGCTGTCATTTTTTAAGCAGCTTTATAGAGCTGTAATTCACACCCCATGAGATTCACCCACTCAGAGTGCACAGTGGCTGGCTTTAGTGAAGCCAGAGTCGTGCAAACATCACTACTATCGGTTCTAGCACTTTCCCACCTCCGAAAGCAGCCCCGCACTCTTTAACAACCGCCCCCTATGCCCTGTGCCCTGCACCCCCCACCCCTGCCCCAGCCCCTGCTTGCTTCTCTGTGCATTTGTGTCCTTTGGATGTGTCCTATGCATGGGGTCACCTCATATATGGTCTTTGGTGCTGCTGGGAGCAGCACCAAGGAGACACAGTGGAGACCCCATGAGGGACAGACCACAGACCCATGCCTGCAGACAGTCCAGGAACCTTTCATGCACCTGGCCAGTGTTTCCCTGAGCACCAACCTGGTGCTCTGTGCTGTGTTAGGGGCTGGGAGGCCCCAGTGAGCGGGTATGTGTGGTGCCTACCCACCCTCATGGCTGTGCCCAGTGTGGGAGCAGAAGGAGGCTGC